>JAQIXG010003754.1:0-14150 GCA_034700105.1 Oconnorella tubifera | reverse complement strand
ATCAGAAGGCAATTTATAAGTAAACCATATAAGAAGTCAAAGCAGTAAATTTTAAGTCTACAAAAATTATATACATTAAGTTTTGTGTGCTAATACAATTGATGTAATGGGACATTTGTAACAATCTGACGGATGTTTTATCCTAAATTACAAACTGATGGTGAATAAAATATTGACGTGATAGGAAAAAATGGCTCGCACATTCTTTATCAGTGAGTAAAACTGTACTAGATTCAAGTAATACATTTAAAACACCAAACACAACTTGTTTTTTTGTCCCCCAGTGATTGTTTGTCACAAACTATATTCTTTGTTTTTTATATGATATTACTCAACAAACAATTGCAAATGTATGTTTATAATCTTTTATAGGCTCTTGTTGGAATGACTTTAAACGTACCTACTTTGGATGGAAAACGAATACCTCTTGAGCTGGATATCATTAAACCAACAACAATTCGCCGAATCCCAGGTGAAGGGCTTCCTCTTCCTAAAGAGCCAGACAGACGTGGTTATCTCATTGTTGAATTTGATATAAAATTTCCTGATGCTTTATCAAGAGATGTTAAAGACAAGCTTTCAAAATTGCTTCCGTCATAATACACTCTAGATGCGTCTAGCAAAGTAGTTAAATCATTTAATCCTTCACTTTGTTGTTGTTCACCAGCTGCTAATTACCCAGCGTATATGAACTTAGCTGCTCAATGATCATCTTCATGTTACATTAAACTTTTCGTATTGTAAAGTATTTCTATATAGTGTATACAAATATTAATTCACTTGCTTTTAGTTATCTAAAGATTAAAAAAAAAAAATCTATTGATTTAAAAAAAAAAGAGTTTTCTTAATGCAGTTAACCTGAAATGCATATTAGGTAACATTTAAATTTAACTAACCTATAGAATATGGATATTTTATTGAAATTTATTTAATCTGACATTTGATGTGAGTTAATAATGCAGTATCAACATATGCAGTGTCGTAGCTAGATCTAAGAAATTGCTTGGCTAAATTTGTGGCTGTAGTAAATAAAGCGATTTCTCTATTATTATTAAGAAAAAATTAATTAGTTAAAACACTCTTAAACACAGAAGAAACCTATAAATGAACTATTAAGATTCCAAAATGTACCAGGTATGTAACAACCACAATCACGACGATTTCTGATAAATTCGCTGATGTGGATTATCTATCAATTTTTGAAAATAGTTTTAATGTCATTAGTGTATAGGGAATAGGTCATGCACATCAGCACGTTCTGTTGACATCAGCGCTAGCAATGACAGCCTTTTCTGTCTCATAGTGTCCTGAATGTAGGTCTGGATCAGTTTTATCTTACAGAAAGATCGCTTATTCTTGGACATTTTGATTCCCGCAGTCATCTCGATTCGGAATGGTCTCTTCACAAACGGAAACTTTGTGGAGTACTGCAGTACTCCACAAAGTAATCAAGAGACAAACTTTGACAAGGTTTGCATATGCATAGTCCCAGGAATGACGCAAGCTGACTAACAAGACAATCAATGACATTGTGTAAGGCTGTTTCGTATTGAAGGCTAAGAGACCGAATATGTTCCAAAACATCCACTGCTGGATTGAACATTTTCTTTGGGAACATGTGCTTCATTTCGGAAATCACTGGTTTAGATTCGTCATTGAAGCAATTAGAAATATACCTGATCAGGACATGGTCAGGAACAGAGAAGATGTCGACTCTGCAGCTGATATTCATTGTCTGATGAAAGTGCTGAGTTTTGGAATTTCATCAACTTGAATGAAAAGGTATCCATCAATAAGGGCACGCACAAAAGGGAGACCATCAAAAGGGCGCGCACAAAAGAGCGAGTCTCATAAGGGTGACTGACTAATAAGGATGACACTTAAAATGGCACGTATAGTGATTAAAAGTGTTAGTGTCATTCGGTGACAGTAATTGAATGAAAGTAAATGCCGCGAATGATAATAATATTTAAATGTAACAATGTAGCTATATCTGTTAATCTTCTTAGTTTACAAAAATATTTATGGTTGACTCTACTGACTGTTCAAAATTGTTTCAAAGATTACTACTTACATTCTATATCCTGCTATTAACATTGCAACTAAGCATGTCTAGATATATTCTGCAGAAGTTTGAATCGTAACTTGTGTAGTGAAAATCATTGAATTTTATAAGATATAAATTAGTGGCGTAGACAGTATTGTACAAGGAAGAGTGGGTTTCTCTAAAAAACTAAGTGATGACCTTTTTTTTAGGTTATCACTGTATCTTTGATCTCTGCATATATGTCTCCTTATATGTTCACACTATATCGTCATGGGGGGGTTGCCACAACATTAATGCAATACAAGCAATACAAAGTATCATTTTTTACCTCCAGGGAGGGGTAATAAGTCGCACAATTTCCCCTTTGTCTAAGCCACTGATATATCTATTTCTTAGTTCAATTAATTTTCTCTTAAATATCATTGAACTCTCTTTGTATTATATAATAAACATGATTTTAAACAGTTAACGTTGTTGAACTTTATTTGTGTGCACATTTTCTACTTAAATCATTTTTCAGCTAATCACCATAGAACTGTATTTGTCGATACATTACTTTTTTTAAACTTTACATATATGACAATTGCATCATTACAGTCACCCTTTTGAGTATCGCCAGTTATTAACCAGTAGCACTTATTAGGTGCATCGTTATGTGCGTAACCTTTTGGTAGTCACCCTTTGTTCGCTCACTTATGAGGATAAAGCAATGAAAACACATTGCTTTAGTCCAGGAACCTGTTCTGTGACATCAGTGCCCTGTGTTCTGGCAATTTGCACCTTTCGTTGAAAAAAAAGTCGTTTCAAAAAACTGCTTGCCTATAATAGGCAAGCTAGACAAGTGCTAGCTACGCTACTAAATATGTAAGAAATTAATTAATTGTAAATTCATTCAGCATAAAAATGTTCTGACATTGAATCTTCCTTTTCATTATTTTGTGTTGACTTGTTAGATTAATTATAGATTAGTCATAAATTAGTTAATCCTTATTAACTAAGGTTTATAATATTATCTTGAGATTTGAAAGGTTGTCTGACTGAGCCTATAAAGCTACCAGGGCAACTTAAAAGTTGTGAGTTGAGCTTTTATTACTGATTGAGAAATCTCTCAGAAGCTTGGTCTCGTATCGTTGCAGAGGTTGTCATAAGATATATTCAGAGAATAACTCTGCTTCCATATGTTCAAATTGTTGGTTCTTAAATTTAGCCTAAAATGGTGAAAATGATTACAACAATTATGATATATTTTAAGAAAGATCTGTGCATTGTAGCGGAAATAATACCCCTTTGACGCTTTACCTGTGAGTCATCCATAAGACATTCTATTATGTGTTCATGTGATTAATGATTTTTATTTATTTGTCTCATAGCATCTTTTCTCAATTTTCAAAACGATGCATTTATTTTATATAATAATTTACCGCTATTATTCAGTGGATTCATCAGTATGCTTATTATTTAATTCTCATCCTATATTTACTTCATGCTACATGCCAATAAGTGTGTTTTTCAATGTTTATAATGCTTTGTATTAGCAATAATGACAATATTTTTTATATCATTATAAAAGAATATTATTAATTTCAGAATTTATTAATTATATTTAAAGCTAAAAGTGTGAATGTTGACTGAAATTTATCATACAATTGTTGAGTATAATATTTACCTGTACTAATATGTAAAATACTATAAATCATACAGATGTAATATTAACGTAATTTGTTACTTTTAGAACAAGGACAAGTATTTTCTAGTTTGACAAGTATATTGTGATCAATTTTTGATTTTTACAATGAATATGCCAGCTGATTTTATATGCCTTTATCTCATTATATTTTTATTATTTTTATTTACTTTAAATTCACTCCAGTGTTTTCAGTACAAAATTGTTACCTTTTTGGGAACATAATTTTTTTAAAGTTTTGATGTGCTTGCTTCTTTATTCCAAGGGAGCATTATACAATGCACTGTGTCAAGCACTCGCGATCTTTGGTTTTTGCATATCTAGTTCATAAATTGTCAGAAATAACCTTTTTTGTGTCGATCTTATATTAAGCAAATTCATCATTATGAATATCTTAAAAGATATAATCAAATTTAAAGTACTGAAAATAAACATATCATAAAAAGTACATCAGTATGAAGATTGATTTCAGTTTTATATTATCGAGCTCATCTTTTAGATTGCGATGTTAATTCAATATTTATTACACGTAATATTGTCACTAATATAATATTGTTAATACAATATTATATTATTTATTAATATAGCTCTGGACTGTAACCAAAACAAAGTATTGATATTGTCGGATGATATTACTATATTCTTATTTCAAAATTTCTGAATTATATGAATTTTTATTTGAAATTGCTGTTTAAATGATGCTATTTTTTTAACACTTAAATTATAATGTACTCGCATATCATGATTCAGTTATTTATAAATCTGAGTTTATAATGCGCTTAATATCAATAATTTAAAAATTATTGAAATTAAGATCATTATTTTTAATTTAAATAATTTAAAAACGAGTATTAATAAATTAATAGTAATGTTATTTCAATTCAATTACAATACGCTGTAGATTGCATTCGGGTGTCAATTAGAATTATAATATCACAAAATATTTCTGATTATTATTTATAATTTCAATAATATAAAAACAAGTTAGATTATTAGCCATAACTTGCACAATTAGCCATTTTGTAATATTTATTAAAGTTTATGTGATACTTTTTGAATTAACATTAACTGTATTATAATTTGATGATGTTAAAATAGTATTGAAAATGATGGAGAGTTCTTAGTTTGAAAATCATATTGTAATTGTTATATTACTCTATTAAATTGAATATATATTGTCATGATGTACTAAATATTATTATAAATTAATATTTTCATAAATTTATTAGTATTTTTCTGAAAGTTGTTGACTTATTTTGTATTTTTTAATGGATATGGAAAAATCTAAGGATAGTACGATCAGTATTATATACTATATTAATTTTTTAATCTAATATCTGGATTTATTCATTTATTTGTGTTTTGGTTTCTCAACTGAAATTTGTTATTCTTCTCTTTATTTTGCCACTGTATCACTCCTAATGTTGTGCTTGATCGCTAGGGACAATTCTTTATTTAGCGTGGCTTAATGATTTTGCCTGGCATAGTGATTAACCTTAACGATAACAGTTTTGTTTCTAAGTAACTTATGTTTATTGTTAAAATTTATGTATACCATGTTCCAATAAATGGGGTGTCACTATTGTTGGAACAGGGTGTATAAGGGAAGTAATACTGACAATGAGCATCAGATTATATTGTGCACTGATATATGTTTTGCATGTGTTTAGTTTGTCTTTGGAATTTAGGTTTAAATTTGGTATTCCATTACGGAATGCACTGGTATCATAAAAAAAATTCTTTGTGGCCCCCTCAGTATTAGTACCTCGGGCCAAAGCAATGCTTAATGCAGCTCTTCTGCTGTACCATAACCAGACTGGAGCCAATCCGATGATCTATTACCATTCTCTAATTTATGTTGTGCGAAAGTATCCAAATATAGCACAGCTGGTCTAAAAATAGTTCTTACGATTTTCAGTTTAGGATTAGCTTTATCGAAGGCAAAATCATGTGTATGACATGTGCCCCTCGGACATTTGATCCGGAGTTTGTCCTGATTGTCTGGAAATTGCATAGAATTGCAATGAAAAGAATAGAATAGAGCATAAAATTTCCTGTTGCTTAAGAAATTTGCGGTAAGCATCAGATGTCTAAAACGACAGGAAACTGTACACTTAATGAATTTTTTTCAAAATTTATGCTGAATGACGTTTAGAATGACAATGACGCGTCGCATTACAATGACGCCTGACAACGCATTACAATGACGCGTCGCATAAATTCTGCATTGTCACAAGACATACTTCAAGTTTCGACCCTGCTGACTCGTAAAACGTAACAGCAGGATACAACAACAAATTCGACCGACTTGCTGGAGCTTATCCAAATTTGTTAAATTACCCTATATGGATATATACACTGTGTCCCCAAAAAATAACCCCATTACCGACTTTGCGATAACTAAGATAAATATATTTTCTCAACATTTTGTCAATTTGTAGAGGAGGAAATTTGACATCTAATTTCCAAATTTCACTTTTGTACCTCAATTCGTTCAAAATTTATGAAGTTTCTACTAAAAAACTTAAAATTTCAATTTAACCAAGTCAGTATATTCAAAATTGTCAAAGTTTGCCTCATTAAAACAGGTTAATACTTTTGAAATATTTGTCCAACTTAAACCATTGGAACTATCAGAACCATGATGCAATCCCGCAAAATATTTGAGCCTACATCGTAGTTAAAAGTCGCGGCAGAATGAAAATTGATGAACAGATTTGCACTGAATTGACTCGAAACTTCGTGAAAACATCTGTATCGTCAACAAGAAAGATTCTAGGCTCAGATGAGAACAGACAGAGGCTATTTTTGTTATCAACTTTATCTACAGACACTCTGCTCATAAAATGACAAGTTTTATACAAAAAATCAGCAAATTATTTGAAAAAAATCACAAAATTACGAGACTGCTCTATTATAAAGCTTGGTTAAATTGAAATTTGATGTTTTTTGTAGAAAGTTGATAACTTTTATACGAATTGAGATATCACAGTGAAATTTGGTAGTTAGATGTCAAATTTCCTACTCTATAAATTAACAAAATTGTGAGAAATTTTTTTTTTTTTTTTTGGCTTAGTTATTGCAAAGTCGCTGGGGATTTATTATATATATAGATCTTTTATTCATCGCAAATCAATGGATAGTATAAAAAACAAACAAAGAAAAATAAATCAAATACAATTACAAATAGTATAGCAAATAGTATTATGTTTTTCGCACCTTGTATTTTGTATTGTATTGGATATTTAATAATAAAATATTGCATTTTAAAACGTGCATCTCAAAATTGAAATATGTTTCGTAAATGAACAAACGTTGAATCGACTTGTTTAGAAAATGTGATGCCCCATAATTCAAGAAAATTTCTCGATATGTTTTTGAACTTCATTATAATAAGCAACCCCAACGTTAAACGCGTTTTCTCACTAAAATATGAAAGCGCTATTTCATAATAAAATGTTAAATTTATTTCATTTAAAATTAAATTTTCTTAATATAATTTTAATTAATCGCGTATGTTCTATAATTATGCAGTTATACGACATAATGCTTCATATGCCTGACTACAAACGTTGTTTAATCATTTTAGTTCAGCAACAGAATAAATACATATATTGAAATGTAATGTAAAGCGCTAGTTAAATGCTCGTAGGTTCAGTTAATTAACATGACAAGTATTAATAGCACCACACGAATAATTGGGTGCATGGAGTACTAAGGACAAAATTTATCAAGACAAAATATATATGATAAAATGTATCAGATAATGTATCAGAGACAAAATGTTCCAGACCAAAAAAAATTACGAATAAAACGTATCGAGACTAAATGTATTGAGACAATAGGTATCATGGACGAAATATAACGAGATTTAAATGTGTAAAAGACAGAATGTTTCATGTTTTTGTAAATATTCTCTCTCTTTCTCTCTCTCTCTCTCTCTCTCTCTCTCTCTCTCTCGATTTTTTTCTGAAACTTATCAGCATAAAAATTTAAAATTACGTTTACTACATTTTGTGGTTTACTTATTACGATTTTTTCGCTTTTTCTGTATATTTGATATTTTTATGATATTTTGTGATGGAAGTTGGTTATTTCTTTATATTGGTACTTTTATGGTAAAACTAGGTTTTATATATGTCGATTCACATTTTGATCCATTTTGTCTCGATGCATTTGGTCACGTATCCGCATAATTGGCTTAAGGATGATATTTTGCTCTTACATTTAAATATTTTCATTCAGTAAAAATTAAAATGTTAACTGGTTTAATTAAAACAATTTTTTTCCTAAATTAATTTACCAAAATTGAATATGAATAATGACTTTAAGGCTTTTCTAGAATTTGCATTGATTTTTTAATTCTCTAATTTGGTAAATACAATGTCAATATTTAATGGCTAATGGCTTTAGTGTCATTTGCAACTAAAGCCATTATTTTATAACAACTTTCATAATTCCCACCAAGCGAATAATTACAGCATTATCGTACTAAGCAGGGGACCAAAAGTAGAGTTCGGTACCAATGACTTCAGAACTGTCAGTCAGTGTGGCGGCGACCGTCATTCATAGACGGCCTATCTTCCGATGAATGATGATCCTCTTTGTCGCTGATGATAATGAGCTGCTGATGCTTAATATCAACCCATGAGTGTTATCGAAGAGGTTGTGAAGAGCATCACTCCTTTGTTGTTCACTCAGTGCTCCACTGTGAATCGTAATTGTGTAAATGATTTATCACCAAAAGAAGAGCAGATGTGCGTTAATCTTTATCGTTTTGTGACGTGTGAACTTCGTCGTTTTCCATGACGTTTCATAATTAACTAACTTGTGATTATAACCGCACTTGAAAAGAAAATAGACTAGCAAATAGATCAGGAAAATTTGCACAAAGCTTAAAGAGAATCTTTATAGAGGAAATGTTGAAAGAAATACAATATAGAATTTCTTCAAAGCTGCCGTGGAAAAAAGTTGATTAAATTAATCACAGATATCTCATTATTAAACAGTAAAATATTACAAATAAACAAAATTAAATAAGGATAAATAAAAGTTATAAGCCTATAGAGCCAATCTTCTGTAATAATGCCTATTCGTGTACAAATTATAATGACTTTTCCAAAGTGATAAAAGCCAGTTTTTGACTACATTTCAGAAACTGAAAAAAGAAAAGCTTACAGAAAGTAAGGTCGCTATACTGTATAAATATTAAAGGAGAAATATTTGCAATCAAAACAGCCCTTGAATATGTCAATGCGCAACAAAATAATAGCGGTGCATACGCCTATAGCTTTAAATAATTACATCTGTTCTAAACTCATCATAATAAGAATTATATGCACAGTTTATTTCAAATTATTCTTATAATTATTTTCATAGTTCACCTTTTGATTTATTTTTATTTATTTAAAAGACCGAACGCACTCCACTGTGGTCTGAAACTGATTCCGAAACTAGATTCAGTACATAAACAGTAATGAAGAATTAGTACAACGAACATAATAGCAGAGGTAATGTTGGACAAGCTCGGCCAACCGTCTGTGTTGTTATAGACGAGCGGCTAAAGTTCAACTAGACGTGCAACAAGATTGAAATAACAACATCGCACGAGATAGAGAACACTGAATTTTGA
Organism: Oconnorella tubifera; assembly: GCA_034700105.1. Classification (NCBI taxonomy): domain Eukaryota; kingdom Metazoa; phylum Annelida; class Clitellata; order Enchytraeida; family Enchytraeidae; genus Oconnorella; species Oconnorella tubifera. The sequence goes on along the minus strand of JAQIXG010003754.1, from coordinate 4,787 downwards.
AACAAGAATCTTACCGTGCCTACATAGCTGGTGCTGTTACAACATTTTCGCGGTTATTCAATAGCTCGTGTTATTTTATTTCAACCAGTACCTATCTCTAATACTAAAAAAATATGGTATTACTAAACATGGCGAAATATTATTAAAATTATTTTGATAGTACAATTATATTCCAAATATTATTAAACTGTTTATGATTTAATCTATAGCATACCGATGTAGTGTTTAGAATAAAATTAAGTTGTGTATCAAAGGGAGGGAGGGGAGGGAGTGAGACTATGAAATACCAAATTACTTTTCGTAAATGATAAATTAATGCATTTGACAGTAATAAAATGGCAAACTATTTGAAGCTGTGTGTAAGGCAAATGTTTAAGAATTGATCCATACCGATAATGCGAAAACTAGATCAAAAAAAATACTTTAATTACTTTATTTGAAATTATTACTTTATTTGAAATTACTTAGATTAACGTGAAAATTTCAAAATAGCCAAGTTATGAAATTTTAGGGAAACAACAGTTATGGTTCGGCAAGTTTGTAACAAGGTAAAATACGTTATTACAAAAGAGGTAACAGTTTAGACTTGTGTCTGTGGATCGATAACATCTACCACCGTGAGCAAGAGTCATGTGACTTGATTATAAAAAGCAAGACTTTTGAGTGGTATAGGGAAAATGGTAAGATTAAGAAGCACTTAAACAGCGGTTAGAAAGAGATAGAGCGGTTAGGGTTAGAGAAAGAGATTCGTTTAAGAATCGGTTAACATTCAGTTAAGCAAGAAAAAGCTAAGAAGGGATTAGAAAGGAGTCGGCTAAATTGCAAATAAAATAACTTAGGATTGTTTACAAAAATTTATCGGCGTGAAGCTTGGACCGCGTTTATAAGAAATATGTAAAAGTAAGAACGTGAAGAGAGAGGCTGACAAAAAATTAAAAAGGTTCCGTATTGAATTTCTTTAATGCTTCTTTAAATAATATTTTTAAAAGTAGCCTATTTTGTCAAACTCAAAAATAATTACTTTTAATTTAAATATTATTCACAAAATTAGAAATAAATAGTATCTAATTTGTAATTGCTACCTTTATTTTTTATTATAATAAATAATACTATCGAAGACTATAAAAAGTAAGTTTCATGCAATAGTAATAGAGTATTGAGCACAATAGGTGCACCATTTTTTGATAAAAGTAGTCACTTCCATGAAAGAAGTGACCCTTTTAAACTCCAATATTCTCTTTAGAAGTGCAATTTTCTATGACCACAAACCTATAACTTTCTACCCTTGTAACTGTCCGTAACATGTCTAGGCGATACAAGGGCAGTGTCTCAGCAGTACCAAACGGTCCTCGAGCAGTGTCTGGCAGAGTCCAGGCGGTGAATGAGAGATTCACAAGCGGCGAACGAGTATCAGCTTATATTGTAAATAGATTTATTAAGACAGTTTATAAAAACAGAAAAATTTACGGGAGATATCTCGGCTGTACGGGGCAGTCGCAAGCGGTGTACGGACAATGCCCATATAATATTAAGAGAGATCGGCATAGAGTTTCACTTTTGTTCTTATTGTGATGTTTATGTTTTTCATTCTTTTTTTGATATCTTCATCACAACTTCCGCCAGTACAAATAGTAGATCAATAAAAAATATTAACTAAAATTTTAAAAATAACTTAATGAGGCTGATGAATAAATTTAGATTGAATAATATTTATTGAAGCAATAATTTAACTGCTAGAATTTGTTAATCAGCACATTGTTTCAGTAGCAGTTACAACTACATAATTAATTTTTTTGGATAATTTTTATTTTGCAAATTGTCATAAATATATCTTTGATGTGTTTGATGAAATGTATACACTACTACTACCGCATAAGGTTCTTTACGGCTGAACATATCCGGTTACTTCAGTCTCTTCAATCACTCCGGTAAGTCTCACTTCACTCATTGCGGTCTCTAGTCTTTTCCGATTAATCCTGTCATAGCTTGCAGAGATCATAATATGCTATGATTGCCGATTGGAAAGCTCCTCTGTGAGCTCCAACAATGAGCTGCGTAACTCACTCATCATGGTGACTTAAGTCATTTCGGGATCTCACACCAGTGTTATTTGTAACTTACATCAAATATCGCAAGATGTGCTCGTCAGGTAGATCTTCTCGTATTACCGCTTGTTGATCACGATGGATGCTGATCAGCGAGCTCGTCACAAGCTGTCCAGATGTTAACTACTTAAGGTTATTGATCAGCGAACTTCTTGTATGAAATAATATCGATGAGATACGTTGAACAGCGTTAATCCGTCGACTTTGGTTACTTCAGTCGCTGTCAGGTCACTTCACTCACTTTCAACCCGAAAGTACTTAATGTTGACTTACAAACCTTATCAGTATAATGACTCAATTTGTAAAATTAATTTCGGCAGATAAAGTTGTATTGTTTTAATCACGTGCATAACTTTTTTGATACGTTGAAATTGTATAATTAATTCAGTGTTTAAATATTAGCAAAGTTTTAACATGATATGATCAGACATTAGAGATATGTGAAATATATAATTTGGCTTACGTTACATTGAATCATAACTATACATGATTCAGGTTACATGAAACAGGCTACACAAACATAAATAGTAAAACCAAAAACCGAATAAACCGAATCGTGAGCATACCTTATTCTTAAGGATCAAGCAAATATAAAAACTTGACACAGATCATAAAACACTTTACTTTCAATGAATATCAAGTAAACAATATTGAATCTAGTATTAATAGATGAAGGAAGAATGAATGACAAAATAAACTCATAACTTTCATTCTTAAGATGCTAATCTATTTATGCAGTAAACGCAATTAACAACTGAATTAGATTACCGTTTATTAAAGAGGCCTACTTGATTAATGACTTAAGATAGAACGTTTTTAATCATTCTAAGAAATATTGTTGTGACAATATGTTATCAAATACAGAATTTGTAATTTTTCAAGGAATCCTCGTGATTTATGCATCCTATCACAATAGAGCCAAGTACAACACAACTACGTTCATTGAATGATAGCTTGAAGACTCAATTGCTCTCTTATTGTGCCTCATAGTCAGCGAGCACATGCAACGTCCTGAATCAGAGACTGCAGTTTTTATTTTATACAGCGTGAAACTAACATCATGAATTTATAAAGAACTTGATGTTAGTCGAAACAGACGCTCCAATGTTGAGATTAATTCAGTAAGATCAAACTACGATATCGACGTCCATGAATATGTAAATATACTGAGTTAATACTGAAGTCATATGCCGTAATTTGAGTCGTAAAATTGAACTGATATTTCTGTACAACTAGTGTTACTAAAGATAATTATATCATTTTATTCAAGCGAGCTACTTTAAATCTTTCGTATTCACGATTTTGATTTATTTAGAACTGTTAATTAACAAAAAAAATCAATGAACCTCAATTTGGTGGATATAAAAAATATTTGTATATAACAATAAAAGCGAGACTGAGTGAACTCGTAAAATTTCTAAAGAACTCTAAGCACAATGCTCTTGTGTGTTGTGTTATTGACCCTCATGTCAAATGTTTCCGCCTTTCCAGCTGTATCATTACATTTGAATGAATACATACCTTCAGTGATTGGTGCAGAAATATCAAATGAAGGTAAGTTTAATTTTTGATAAAATATTTTACCATCTGATAAAAAGATTTTCTGTCTTATCAAATAAGAATTTTGGTATTAAATTAACGTTCTTATAAAAATGTAGATAATGAACTTTAATTATTTTTCAATCGATAAACTATCTTGGTCTCATAGTTGGTGTCCGGACGATTCGTCCCCGGACGGTTCGTCTCCGGATGGTTCGTCTCGGACGATTCGTTCCATGGACGATTCGTCCCCGGACTGTTCGTCTCGCGGACGATTCGCTTCAAACAAAACCCCTGCCCCTTTTTTTAAACAGTCTTAGACAGAATTAGTGTTTTGTTGTTTCATTCTATATTTCTATAATTTTGAATGTTTTTATTTTAAATTAATTTTTGAATCTTTTTAAATAGGCCTATTTTCTTCAAGTTACATTATTTCCTTTAATTTTTAATAGCATGTTGTTACTATTTTCATTATTCTTGAGTGTTTTATTATTTATTTTCTTCATTTTTCTTCCTTTTTGTTATTACTTGGTTCAATTTCGTACTCTTGTGACAAGTGTACTATCATGGGTTTATTTTAATGATTATTACATCCTTTTTTTGATATCTTAAACTTTCATCAATATATTCAAAAATTGAGACGAATCGTCCGCGAGACGAATCGTCCACGAGACGAACCGTCTGTGAGACTAATCGTCCGAGACGAACCGTCCGGGGACAAACCGTCTGGGGACGAATCGTCCTAAAACCCTCATAGTTATAATAGATATATTAATCTTTGTTTTTTTCGTTTTCCAAACATATTTTATTCATTTATGTATTTATTTTATTTATTTGTTTGTTTCATCATAGTACAATATATATCAAGTCAGTAATAGAATATTGCATAAATGATAAAAAAGGTCATCGATAGGTTCATAATGAACACTTAAATGATATCACATTACATATTTAAATTTCAACATGTAAATTGCTTTACATATATACAATTAAAATTCACAAAAAAATGAAGTACAAACATTAAAATACAATAAAAAGTCAAGTAGGGCTAATTAAAAACACAATGCTAATGACCAAAACTACATTATAAAAACAAAGTTCTAAATCAATTATTAATAATAATACTTTTAACTAATACAATAC
>JAQIXG010003753.1:0-14154 GCA_034700105.1 Oconnorella tubifera | reverse complement strand
CTGTATATATATGCTAAGTTCCATTCCAAAATGTAATGTCCCTTCTAGTTATAAATATAAAATGTATAAATAATTAATTCGATAATAAATATTAAACATGTTATATAAAATTATATAAAAACATATATAAAAATCAGTAAATGAATTGACGAAGTAACAAATGTTGTAATAGAAGTATAATGCAATAATGTTTATAATCACAATCAATCAATAAATGTGCTAATCATTGATAGTTTGTGAATAGAACTGCTGCAGGTGCTCTGCTGCGTCGAGTGAAGTCTTGAAGGCAAGCTTCCTTGATCAGTGCCCGTGTTACAGCTGATGATTTTACTTCAGGTTACAATCGTAGGCATACTGTTTACAGCTGAACGACGCAGCATTACCTGCTTGCTGTCTACTGTCGAGTAGTGGTTTGTTAAGAAGCTTTGGTTCCTACCACGTTATACCAATGATTCAAAATGTACCTACGTTCTATACAGCAGCAGCTGAGAATGAAAGAGAACCAACCAACCTCAGCAGAAATAGCACGCAATGAGAAGCGTCGCTGTGACAGCAGCTAGTCGCTTAGAATCTCTGTGAATGCAGGTAGCGAGGATGTACATAGAGTAGAACGGATGCAATAACATTATGATAGCGAGTTGTGATCTTCACACGTAGTGACAAAATAATTTGTCTCATTAAATTAAATTGCTGATAAAATAATCGAACATATAGTTCTTAAAGTAAGCAATAATTATTTGTAGCAATCATTATTTGTAGATCTACTTCATAGGTTTTTTTTATTTCGGTTGAAAACAGAAAAGTGAAGAACTAGAAATGGAAAGGTTTGTATAATCTAAATTAAAACCTTAAGTTAATTGTAAAATTGTAAATTTATATTAACGCATATGCCGCTAGTTTAATATGATCAACTGTGAGTCTTTGGCAATCTTTGTAAGCTATTTTACAATTATAACTCATCCAGGGTCATCTCAATAATAAGTTTGAATTGTGAAGTATCATACAGAGCTTTTCTTTGTATTATAATCATATCAGATTACTATTATTTATCTATAACTTAGCTGCTCGTCTTCGCATAACGCGGGTTTCAATGAAAGGAAAACGTTTATGGTCTACTGTAAAAAAGATGAGACAATAAAGTTTAAACTATATTAAATAAATTTGGAATGTAAATTGTAAACATAAATGTTTAAAATATTATTACAAATATTATGAAGATAAAATATATATAAAATATATAAGATTCAATTTATATATATACTAGAAATAAAATTCATAAATTCATATAATTTCTATATTCATATCTAGAAATAAAATATACGGGGGGAGGGATACATTTTTTTGTTGCAGAGTGATAGAATATAGGAATTGTGCATTATATGTAGGCGTACAATAAAAATTTCAGTGGCAACGTTTGGTTGGTTGATTAAGTGACAACGTTGCATGATGGCGACGCCCACTAAAATGATAGTTTCTGAAGCATTATGCTTTATTTCTAATAAATTTGGAAAATTCCAATTAAAAGTGTGGTATAACTAATGTTTGTGGTATAACTCAGTGCATTTATGTAAATCTAAAATATAGTTTAACTTTCAGGAATCTTAATTAAATAATTAAGTTCTGATCTGTGATTTTTATTTATTTACTTGATTGAAATAAAATTTAAGTATGAGGAATGTTTAGTATAATTATGTTAATAATTTATGTTTATAATGGTCAATTATAATACATTATGGTCATTTTATTATCGTGATGCATTGTGTCATAATGATTAATTATATCATTGTTTGGCGATGTATTATACTGATACTGGTTATTATTCTTTAATAGAATCATTAATACTTTTACTATGCTTATATTTTGACACTTTATTTGTAAGCCTATTTACGACATAACAGTATAGGTGTATTTTTTAATTATATTGATTTGTAATATAGTGGACTACAATTTAAATTCTTTGTTAACTTACGAACTGTAGTCTGTAAAAATAGATTTATGATTTCTTTTTTGGTTATTATTGCGCAATAATTGTCTGCACTTTTTGTTTATATAATTTAAACACGGTTCACACCGAGCGATCTGTCGAGCGCCCGACAGAGCGCTCGACCCGCGACTCGAAAATGTAGGGGACTCTGTCGGGCGCTTTGTCGGGCGCACTGTCGGGCGCTTTGTCAGGCGCTCTGTCGGGCGCTCGGTCGCCAGTGTGAATTGCTTCATGCATATTGCAGTGTTTGTTTTTCTTTGTGGTCCGAAAAGTCTCGCGGTTATTCCCGCGTCTCGACAAGAGAAACGCGCACGTTCGTTTTTCTTCACGAGTCGCGGGGCTCCACCCGCGACTTTTCGAACCACGAAGTAAAACGAACACTGCTGTAAGCGTTAGGCTATTCACACCTGTGACCGAGCGCCCGACAGAGCGCCCGACAGAGTCCCAGACAGAGCGCCTGACAGAGCGCCAGTGTGAACCGTGTTTTAACTGTTTATTATTCTGCTTGTTATCTATCCCTATAAGTGGCTGGCGATTAAGGAACTATTTAATAAGAGAAATCCTAGTAAGGTTTGTAGGATAGTTCGTCTCCGGACGGTTTGTCTTGCGGACGATTCGTCAAAATTAAGGTAAAAATATTTTTAAAAGTTAAAAATACAAGAAAGAGGATCTAATAGTTACGAAAATTAATTTAAGCTAAATATATCGAACAATAAACAAGCGATTAAGTTTAATTTTGTTTAATTTAATAACAATTTTAGTCCACGACATTTATTAGAGATGGAAGATATTGAATATCAGGTGAGTGATGAGTTGTAAAACTGTTGTTTGTAAAAAGTAAGAAAGAAAAACAAATTAAACAACTAAATAGACGAAAAATTCATTTTTTTCGCAAAACTTTTGTCAGTTTGTAGACGAGGATTTGATATGTAAGTAGAAATTTGACATTTAAAAAATTCATTTAACCTTCACATCTCAATGCATTGAAACGTTAAGAAATAAAATTCTGACGAAAGTCTTACGAAAATCTAAATTTACGAAAGAACTTAAAATTTTCATTTCACCAAGCCAATAATTTCAAGATCATGATTAGTAATTATTTAATTAAAGACGTTAATCGTCCTTAATTATTTGTCCAATATTATCTCTTGCAGTGATATGGATCATTGGTCAATTCCCATGATCCTTATTAATTATTTGAATATTACGTTGTTGTGTCATAGCGAAACGTTACGATACAATGAAAACTGATGTGCACGAGATTTGCAATGATTTGCTTAAAAATTGCATGGACACATCCGTATCCGAATTCATAAAGTAACTGGTAGGCGCACATCAGAACAGACAGAGGCTATTTTTGTTATCTACAGATACTACGATCGTAAATTGAACCGTTTATTTTTTATCATCAAGTTATTTCACAAATTTCACCAAATGGCAAAATTTCTCTACTATTCTTAAACAAGCGGCAAATAAAGCGGCGTAAAATGCGTTTTATTGCGCATTTATTCGAGAACTTTTATTTTGTAAAAATTAATAAGATAAATATTATTTTCTATTGACAGGATGGAAAATGAAAATTACATTAACATGTAATAAGATTAACTCTTACATGTTAATTACATTAACATGTAAGAGAAAGTATGTAATTATATATAGGAGCTATCATTAAGATAATTATTATTGAGAGGAGATGTTGTCTGCGTTATAACCTATTATATCAGATGCTATGTAAGATATACGGTGTTATACAAAAATAAACCATTCAACAAATGTGCGATAACTAAGCCAAGAAATATTCTAGTTATCTATCTTAATCGATTTTTTCAAATAATTTGATGGTAAGAAACTTAAACGATTTATTTTATTAGCATCGTTTCTGTAAATAAAGCCAATAACAAAATAGTCTGTTCTGATATGTGCCTGCAGCATGCAATCTCTATCTGGATAAGTTCATGAGTTTTTGAAGCAAACATTCACACTTGAATTAACTTCCGTCTTGATATTAGGCTTCGATATAAGTAAGCATCGAGTATTTTTTGGGATTGCCCCCACGATCCCGGTGTTGTCAAGGGTCGATATCGAGAAAATATTTGAATTCGTTTATCCCTCTTAATGCATCTTAATGATTTTGATATTATTGATATTTGTACAATTTTAATTTACAATTTTTATTTAACTTTTCAAACAATTTCTAAAGCTCATTACTGGATCAACAACTCTTGTAACATATAATCCACACTCAATCTTAGATGCATTTATTTATCTCAAATTCTAGGGTATATAATATATATACAAAGAGGTAATCATTGAAATGAATTTTGTAATAAAATTATGTATCAAATAAGTTTAAATAACTTGCTGATTTTCTATACATTTATTTGTTACATGAGTTGCTGATCTTCTGTACATTTATTTGTTATAAGAGTTGCTGATCTTCTGTACATTTATTTGTTATAAGAGTTGCTGATCTTTTGTACATTTATTTGTTACAAGAGTGGCTGATCTTCTGTACATTTATTTGTTACAAGAGTTGCTGATCTTCTGTACGTCACGATCTCGTATCTATTCATCGCGTTTATTTAAGGCGTGAAAGTGTCGATGTTTATGTTACATTTTTTGCCATCAGTCGTTCAACTGATCTCGTTGTTTAGAGTGGACCTCAGCTGGTCTTCAAGTCTAATAATAGCTGAGCCATCAAGCCACTTGAAAGCCACGCTCAATTGGCTATAATAACCTACTAGGTTTGGTAGGATAGCCAGGCGCCGTTAAGCCCTTAGCATAGAGAGTCGAGTGAGTCGATGAACGATCAAGCTGCTGCTGATGACTGTGCATACATGACGACAAGCAGTTTATCTAGCCTCATGTCATCGTTGCATCTCCAAGCGAAGCCGAACAGAATCGATACAACGCTCTTGTAACTAATCACTCTATATCGTCTGACCCGGCTTTGATCAGCATATTGATAGTCTACAGACACACTGTATACGCTCACATTCTTCTCTCTCTCTCTCTCTCTCTCTCTCCTGTTCTTTCTTTATATAACCTACGCTACTGTGTGCTCGTTTTTGTCTGAAGTCTGCGCTCAGAAGAGACTTCTAGAGACTTTACGTAAAGTTTTTTTATTGAATCTATCCACTATGATTGGTACTGTGATGAATATTTCGATTATTTGAATCCTGGAGATTGTTAGTAAATATCCCGCACTCTGTCTTCAACACTGGTATGGCCTGCGTAGAGATCTTCAAAATAATTTTACTTCCAACACGTTGCCTTAAAATTACATGATGTTTTTTAATATTATTGCTCGTTACAGTCAAATAATTTAATAAAATCGTTCAATCATTTAAGCAATCAAAATAAAGTAAGGTAAAAGATAGAAGAATTCAGCATTCTCTAAATCGGTAATTGATGCAAAGAATAAAGAATAATTGTATTTTAATTTTCATTAATTTTTAGCTGAAGTAGTTGTTTTATTAGTTGTTACAATTTAATTGCATTTAAAGCTAAATGTTAATATGGTTTAACTAAAACAAGTTTAACTGCCTTGATGTATTTATGATTAATTCTGAAGTTATAATAACACGTATGGAAGTCTGAAGGAGATTTAATTGACATTATTTGACACTCGTGTACAACGCTATAAGAATTCATATTTAAAGATTTATTACTTTTTTTAGTTAGACAATAAGAGTTAAAACCAAAAAAAACAAAGAAACAATTGATATAAATATTAATTTAATTTAATATTTTTCTCAATTTGTTCTCATTACTGGTAACAACTCTGATAAAATACGTATATGATAAAACTACACAACTAAACAACAACATATGCAAGAATATCTGCTTTGGGAGTTTAATATCGAAATTGCAGCGTACAAGATCGATATAATATGGTGCCTAAGGCAACTCTCTTCCTGTGGCGACCTATTTATAGGTAGAATTATTCAGTAGTCTGAAGGTGGCGGCCTGTAGTCTGCATGCGTTCCATCACTTCTGTTATGACTTTACGATGAACGTAGAAAATATCATTAGTTACAACCCGCAAGCATTGTACATTACAGTTGCATTACATGCGACTCTTATTTCACAGAGAAAACTTCTACGTTCGTTTCGACAGTAAACATTACTTGCATTAAAAATCTTTTGTTCTTGATTCGTCTGCAACTCTTTCTGTTTGTAGGAAATGACAGGACTTTAGATAATGGGAGACGCCAGTTAATTAAATATATATTTTGAACAGATTTTTAAATTTCAATTAATTTCTAAAATATTGTTTTAAAAAAATTTACTTTGCACTTTTATTCTGCCTTTTTTACATTACAATAGTGTTAGTAGCAACGAAATTTGACATAATAAAAACAATATAAAAAAATTTAATAGTTTGAACAAGAAGGCTATAGCAAATTAAATTCGGTTTACAAACTTTAAAACATTAAAAATTGAAAGTTAAAAAAGTGTTTTGGGAAAGGCACTGCACTATTCAGAATTATTTTTATTGTGCTTTGTTTCAATATTTGTATATATCTTTTTGCGCAATTTTTGTTTCATTCTTGTGGCATTGGTTTATCCTCGGAGCTTGTGATCAATATAATTTTCATCCGGCGGAGGCACTCCAAGCGGACTCTATCCATAGTTTTAAATATGTTTCACTTCAGCAGAAATTTTTCTAAGTATATAAAGCAGGATTTAGTGACATTGATATAATATATAACGTGTTGTTTTATTTATTTTTATTTAATAATTTTATGATGGTGTTGTCAAGGTACATCATTGTAGTTCTGATCTTCCTAGATCTGATCGTATGTTTGTATTCTTGTGATTAATATTATAATAATTAAATAAAGAAAAAATTATTACACAACAAGTAAGACTTAACACTAAACCAAGTAATAATTATATTAGTGAATAAATACGTGATCTCTCTCTTTTGAATTTGAATTTTATTGAAGACAAATTGTTTTTGAAAAGTTATTGTAGGATGGGATCAGCTAGCAAGGAATGAAAGTAGCTTGTATATAGTGTTTTGTGTTTGTCAATTAATTAAGTCGACTGACTCTACCGAGTGCACCAAAAGTAATATCGGAGCTAAAATGCGATAACTAAGACAATAGGGTTCTACTCAATTTTAACAGCAATCTATGTTCATTTATTTTAAAATTTCATACATTTTTCTATCATATTAAGGTAGAATTTGATCATATTATGCATGATTAATAACTAATTACATTCTATATTTTCATATTAGAAAATTTGTAATGTGATTAGATGTTAAATAATCTTCTCTGCAAAACTAACGAAAACACCTGATAATTATTTTTTTCCGCAATTATTGCATTGTCGCTAAAACAAATTACTGGAGCACCAAGTTTATTGAATTTTTTCTTGAATTCTATTAATTGAATAGTCCTTTTATGCTGGTATTCTTTCATGCAATAAATCTGTAATGGTATTTCTTTTGTCAGTTGTTCGTTGTGTATGCTTATGGAGTAAGCTCATCCATTTGTAGATTTATCTAAAAGCAGATTGTAATTTGAAACCAAAGAAGTCTGGATAAAAATAATTATGGGTCAAAACTATTGAAGACTTTATTCGGTATGTATATTGTATATCATCAGACCTAAATCATCGAATAAGATCTTTGTCAGGGATTGTGCTGCGTTATTGTTGACTTCAACATTAAGAGTAACTAGACCAATCAATTAGAAATAAATTTAAATTAATTTAAAGTAAAAAATTGAAGATATAATCAATTTTTAAATAGATTTGAATTATTGTATAATAAGTAGTGAAAATGTATTATTATAAATGATATTAAGCTATTCATAAATGTATACATTTAATTGGTATTTGACATTTAACTTTAATTACAATACAAAGAAAATCCCCTATTTTTACGAGCAAAATACCGATGTATAATTTATCAAACTATTTCTTTGTTCCCAATTTGCTTCCTTAGATATCTGAATCAGATTTCTAAACACAGTCTGTTTTAGTGCTATTGTTGCGGTTTAACTTAATTTTTTTTTCTAACCAGCTCATATAAAAATTATTTATTGTGTGTCTACATGATGCAGGCTCGCTAACAAAAAAGCGGGGCCCCCAGAGCGTTCATTTGTTCCTAAATTATCTTAAGACTAAAAATATTGCAATAATAAAAATGTACATGCTCGATACATGCTCGATAGGCATTATATTTATGTATATAACTTTGATATTATTTCTTTGTTAATTAGAAGAAATAATTAATATTTACTTTTAAATATTTAAATCCTATAACGCATAAGTTAACAGTTTTTACAAGGATGTTGGCTTCCTAAAACATAAAAATTAAAGTAGGCCTTTAGTTGCTTCAAGATTCAGTTGCTTGAAGTTGAAATTGATTGTTAAGTACAGTGTTGATTATAGCTAAGTGTCAGTATTTTTTATATAAAAATAAAAATGACGAACTAATAAATTGTGTGCAATTGATTATAATAGTTTTTCTGGGCCAGGCATTTGACATTCTTTTCCGACTTTTCAGCGACTGGCCTATCTGTACCATATAGGCTCTATGTCTTTAGCAAGAAGACGAATTGTTAATTATCTAAGGGAAAAGAGAAAAATAGGAGTCGAGAACAATAAGTGATAATGGAGCGTAAAATCGATGAACGATTGATGGATATGGAAGTATTACAGTGTCAGTATGAGATGATGAAAACCAGTGCTGCATTGACGGCAAGATTGTCGAGGAAGATGAAACTGATCAGCAAAACAAGATTAGGTCGAAACTGACTAAGTCTATAGAGCTGAGCATTGATGCAATATACTGGGATATGACAAAGTCAGTGCATTGAAGAGTTATGTTAGTTTTAGAGCCTGGATCTGTTAGAATGGATATTAACTGGTCCATATACAATATAGCAATGATTGCACACACATTTATTATTGAATGTTGTCTAACATTTCTTCTAACTTGTAGTTAATACTTATTTTACGTTTAAGGCTGCAAGCAACTATTGATGCACATACCAACGGAAGGGAGTGATAAATGAATCAGTGATTTAATAATTAAATAAATGGATTTCAATTAAAATAAATGAACTTCTGTGGCCTTATGACTACACTCTTCATATTTCCAGGCGACCCTTCGCCAGGTCGTGACTCACAAGTTGAGAGCCGTTGTTTTATATTTACCAGTGATGGTGTCTTACAAACTATCATCTAAAGGAACTTGTCTAAAACTTAATTTCTATTTACTAAAATAGATCGTATATCTTCGTTATATGTATAATTATATATACAACTTATTTAATTCTACATTTCGAAGACAAGGTCTACTAGAATGAAGCATTAAAGAAAGTTATTATTATTAAAATTAGTTGTATTAGTGTGGCGTCTCGCCGTCCGTGCTGTAATGTCGGCAGAGTGACAAGCGAACGAGCGGCGTGAGTATCGACATCGTCGTCTTCTAGGTATGACGACGATGCGGGCGGATCGGCCCGCATCGATGGGGACACGAGAGGGATTGATGGCGAGTTACTTATCACCAGGAGTATACCCGAGACTTGTCTTATATCTCCCCCTAAATATTGACGACTGAAGACTTATAAGCGTGGTTCTGCTCTAAAAAAAAAATCTGACAGGAAAGAGCTAAAACTAGCGCGTCAGCGCTTTATATATAACTTTTCTAGCCATCGTAGACGAAAAGTCAAAACAAAACGTCGTAGTTAATGCAGCACTCACTCCAATCTCGCATAAATGTTTAGGAAAGGTAAATTTGGAAGTTAATATAATAAAGTTGATAAAATTTTCAATAATATTATACTTTTTTTTATGATAAAATCGACGTTAAGCTGTATAATTAATACATAGTTAAGATACCACGCAGGCACTACGCTTATCTTTCATGTCTTCTGAGGCGCACGGCACCTTAGAGTCTCTATACCCTTAGTGCTCACCGAAACTCCACAGGTAGACACTTCTCCACAGCTCTACCCCTCTGTCTTTCGTTGACTCTCCCCACGCAGGCACTACGCTTGTTTTCCATGCCTTCTGAGGCGCATGGCACCTTCTTTAAACCTAAATCAACAGTGAATCAGGATCTGTTCTTGATCTCACAAGATTCTGAATCAAATCGTCGGTCTCCGTCTCTGTCAGCCACTCCTAAACGCCTCAATTTCTTCTAAGTCGTCGTTTCCATTGTCCACTTGGTTCGCTTATCATGAACGTCTTTGTTATGACTCTCTAAAACCTCTTTCTTGGTAAAAACTTTAGGACAACTGAACATGCAGCCCAAGCTGAAGAACTGTTCTTCACTCTGCCAAGTAACTCTTCTTGCGACATCACGCCATATTTCCACATTATTCCGTCTAATTACGTGAGGCACTCGCTTGTTCTCACTATTAACAATCCCTACTTTGCGGTTACTCTCCATTTCTGACTGTCGATAACGATTTAGGATCACCTCTTTCTTGCTGGATCTCACACGGACTGTGATTCTACAATCACAGCCGTCCCTAAACCTCAAGGGTTTCTTGATCACACGCCTAGTCATTCCTGTAAACTCTGAACGCTGACCAATCTTTACACTGTCTACTCTAAAATCGCTATCCTCAGTGACTTCAGAATCTTCTTTTCGAAATGCGTTTCTATCAATCTGATTACTACCTCTAGGCAGTGAATCAGAAGTATCTTTGACCACCTTCATTCTTCTGCATGAAAACTGCGCAACTCTAGCATGCATCCGAACACGTCGCAACTTGATATGCACTGCACCGCTGGCAAAGTCCCATTGTAATTTACACCGTTTCATAAAATCCAACCCTAGCATCGGCTCCGAAACTTGATCGCTAACAAGAACATGACAGGGTAACTGCATTCCTTCTAGAAAGAAAATAACAGTCGTCTCCCCTACCAGCGAAACTCTCGTCCCGTTCGCTGCTATCACAGTTTCTCTTGTTCGCTCTACTAACTGATTTCTACCGATCATTCCAACTGGAATCACCGATCTCTCACATCCCGTGTCTAAAAGATAATCCCAGTAACGCCCGTTACAAGACATCTTCAAATATGCCGGAATTCTTTTCAATCCTGAACTGCTTGCTCCTAATAATCTAGGTTCGGTCTCAACATTCTCGTATCTACCTTCTTCGGATCCATGACAAAATCTAGTCATGTGACCCGGTTGATTGCATCTGTAGCACACTATAGCTGTCGAAGGCCTCAGTCTCCGCTCCCCTCGAAAGTTACCACCCACTCGGGCTTCATTTCTATACTATCCCCCTCGCCGCGAATCTTGGATAACCGTCTGATTTCCGTTATCTGAGACATTTCAACTTATTAGGACAATCTCTAGAAAAATGTCCATTCCTTTCCGCAGCTAAAACAACCAGCTGCCAATCCACGCCCTTGTGTTCTTCTTTCTATATTTGAAGCTTGACCCAATAATCCAATTGGATTCTGACCTCTCTCTACAAGTTTCTGGAGCTTTTTTAATTGTTCATTACCTATTGTCAATTGTTCCTTGATCTCTCTAATCTCTCCAGCGTTGACGTCGTCTCTCTGACCTTCTCTAGCTCCTCTGACACGATGCTCATACCTATTTCTCTGCGGAGCTTCTTCTTCGCGGTAAACAGCTGGGGTATTCCCAGTGCAAGCTTCTAGACGTTCAGTTATCCTGCACGCTTCTTCCAATTCTTAGGATCTTTATCTCTCATCCTCAACGACAGAGCTGAGTCACCTAAAGCCTTGACAAAAACGTCTACTGCCATTATATTAAGAATCTCCGAACATTCACCTGAATAAGCTAAATCTAACAATCGGCTTACTTCTAGGTACAGTTCCTGAATAGATTGACCCCTCTTTCTGCGATGACTCTGCAGCTGAACACGATGTGTGACCACCTGTTCTTCCGTCCCATATCTGATACGAAGCTTCTCTGTTATCTGCTGACTCGTCATCCCTCTTTTAATCTTCAAAGGCGCCAAATGTGCCGCTGTTCCTTTCAAGGAATTAATCAAGTGTCGAACACGGTCGTCGTCATCCCAGACGTTGTGCTCAGCACGGTTTTCAAACTTGCCGAGAAAAATCGCTAATGACGTAGTGCCATCGTACGTTTCTAACTGCATTTCCCGTCGAGGTTTTGTCACTACCTTCTGAATACCATTATCTCTAATACTTCCAGAAACTGCATGTTTTGTCTGACTACGATCATCTTCCGTCGATGAACCATCGGTCTTCGTGTACCTCGATCTTTTTCGAATTACTTTCGGAGTACCCTGATTGACAATCCTTCTCTTTTCTTGTCGCCCAGCATCGCTGTCACTCTCAGATGCACTATGATCGGTTCTTACCCCTGACGATTCTTCTACGTATTTCGCCTTTAGTCCTTTCCTGTTGTCAGACACCCCCACATGCCCACTTGATCGTACTTTTGAGGTAGTCCCCGAGTTCTTGATTTTCTTTGTCCCCACAAAACGCCACTCCTCCGAAGAATCTACCACCAGATCAGATTCTCTACACGCTGCTATCAGGTAGACCTTTTCAGCATCTGAAGGTTTCTGTGTTCTGATATAACTCATGAAATCTTCATCGTCTAAAGCCGAAACAAAAGCTTCTGTCGAGATTGCATCGATGGCTACCTGCGAAGCCCGTGGATAACCTTTCTTTACTAAGCTAACTCTATCTTCTACTAGATTACGCAACGTTTCTCCTTTTCTTCTAAACCGTGAACCCAATTTTGTCCGTGCTACGACCTCTTCGTCCACATCCAAATACCGCGCTTCTTCATCGACCCCGATCTTTCGTAAGTTTAGTTTAGTCGCAACCTCCAATGGCATCTTGTCATTTATGACCTTGCGTCCAGTGTAGATCTCTTGATCACCCCTTGTAACGTGATTGACAGATGTTCCTACATCCATGCTAACAAACCCATTATCCAAACTTCGATCCGTCGTTGCCGTCTTCGGCTATGCACTGATTACTAGATTCTTAAGCTGTTGTATGCTCTGTACTATCTCTTCTTTCCACGATCTCTCGTCATCTGACATCTCATTCGATTGTACAACCATTTGTCTTTTAAAGACACTTTCCTGACTGGGTTTAACTCGGACCTGATCTTCTCTACACTTAAAGTATCTGCCATCAGCAGATTCGATCGTATTCTGTAAGTTCCCTAAGTCTGAGTCTTCTACTGAAGAGCTCTTATTGACTTCACGTGAATTCATAGGTTCTTGAAACTCTCGTTTTCTGCAAGGTCGCCTGAAGTTCTTCCAGTCTCTGTTGTAGTGCAGCTCCAGTCGTCTGCGTTCCCTCCTTTCTCTCAACTGGGACTGGTCATTGAAAACACTCTCGTACTGGTAAAGAATTAAATTGTTCTCTATTCTTAAGATAGTCCGATCTAAATGTCTTGCTAGTCCATTGATCGTTGACATTCAGTGGTAATGTCAAGTCCTTCTCTATTTGATGATTCAACTTCGTTCGCGGATTGTCTACTGATTGTCGCAGTTCAGCGACCTCGTCACTCTCCCGTCTTAAACCGAGTCCTTGCTGATCGGACTGATCCGATCTTATAGTCCTCCTGTTCTCACGAGATTCCGCCACCATTTGACGTTCTGTACTGTTCTGCTCTTCTTCTCTACAAACTACTTACTCTGTCGTTGGTCTTGAACGCTCGAACTGAACGAGTCGCTCTTCCCCCCTGACCTGATCTTCATCCGTCTTCGCCACTGACTTACTTTTCGAGCCGTACCAGTTTAAATCTGGTCTCCTTGGAAAAGTAATAACCCCAGATGATGCCGCGCTACTACTCTTCTCTCTTTCTTCGGTATCATCATACCCAACCTGATGCTCCCTGTCGTCATAACCCACCAGTCTTCTTGAATTATCCCCTAAAATATGACCTTCCCAATCGTCACATTCTCTAAATCTGCTAGAACTCAATCCATCTCTCCTCTCTTCCCATCGATCGTCATGTGCTCATGAAAATGACATCATCCCGTTGCCTTCTACATCTCTACTATTTCAAGAAGCACAATCCCACTTCTGGTACCAATTGTGGCGTCTAGCCGTCCGTGCTGTAATGTCGGCAGAGGGACAAACGAACGAGCGGCTTGAGTATCGACATCGTCGTCTTCTAGGTATGACGACGATGCGGGCGGATCGGCCCGCATCGATGGGGACACGAGAGG
>JAQIXG010003752.1:0-14154 GCA_034700105.1 Oconnorella tubifera | reverse complement strand
TGTAAGGGCCATGCAATACGTTACAAACTTGCGTTACTTCTTTACTTTAGCATGTCTGTTGCTTTTTGTATTTTATTTTCGTCAGCATGAAAATTGAATAGTAATTAAATTCAAAGGAAAACTTTGAGTGTTTTGGAAATTCATAATCGCGCGAATCAAAAATAAGCGCAAATACCTCGATTTGACTGAAAAGAGCCAACTATCATAATTTTATTTTTTAGTGCCAACACAGCGGAATGATTTCATTTTAATGGATGAATATCCATAATAAAAATAAACGTTTGTAAAGTTCTTAGATCTTTCGATTATAGTATCAAAGCTCGTTGGTAAAGTGGTAGAAGACAGATTCGAGAATGATAGATATGAGATTCGAGTTACAAAAATGCTTAATATTTCGCTAATTTGTTGCACGTTTAGCATTTCGCAGCTACTTCTGAGGTGCCATGCAAAAATGCTATCAATTCAACTGAACTAAATTCATTTATTGAAATAGTCATTCATTCCATATCAGAAATAATAGTAAGTAATAATAATAATAACATAGTAAGAAATAATAATAACATTTCATATTTATCAAGGCTCGGCAGAGAAGCGCATAGAGCGCCGGGCTCGAACGCAACATATTTTTTATTAGATTCGATTCACGTTACTTTTTATACTATATCGCTAACTTGCATTACTGTATTCTGTATAGTAAGAAACTCTACATTGGCAGCTATATCTGAGACATTATTCACAGAGTGCGGTGATCCATGACGTTAAGTTTCAATCGTAACATGATACATAAAACAAATTCATTCAATTGTCGATTCCTCCTTCTTCCCTAACAGTTGATTCTTCCTTTGTTGGGAGTAGGGCTCTCATTACAACTCTGAGAATCTAAATATTTGTAATGTATATATTTGACGACATTATAGGCTATATACAAGACTATTACATAATAATATGTGGAAATATAATCAGTAGATATGATATATCTATAAATCAAATATTTTGAATCATTACTCAATTCAAAAATTTCATAATAAGAAATTCAGCACCAAAACTCATCGGCTGTGATAATGAGCCTCAACTGCCTGCACTAAATATTTTGTTGCTTTATCTTAATCATCTAGCAATAATAATATGTTTTGAATTTTAGAAAGACTGTATATTGCAATAATTACATAATCGGTCTAATGAAGCAGCTGCCACGCGTCCAAAGCAATATATACGCCTACTTACAATAGGCCTATAGTCATAAAATGAGACCAGTGATTTAAGATCAGATCTTTTGGGTTCTAATATAGAGCATTATGCTGTTACTTGTTATCATTATAATTTTGTTTTTGTACATAATATAAGGGCAGAAACGTCTTGCATCAGTTGATTGCAAACATCAACACTGACTATCAAGTAACACAATAGTAACCACAGATATTACTCCAAACAGCTCGTTCGTATAACTTGTAGTAACTTAAATGAAATCTTTCCTAACACTTGAAATTTAATTAACTCAAATCGAATGAAACTCGTTCACTAGGCCTTGATGTACGATAATTAAAATCTTTTAATACGAAGGTTAGGTTATACTATTTACACATTCTGTTGTTAATATGATGAATCTGAATTTTCATATAATGACTGTAAATGTTAAATGCAAATGAAATCTACAGAGGTGGAAAATGTTAGCAAAATGCTGAATTTAAATTTGCAAGTTATTGAAATCGTATATTCAAAAAATAGATACGAATGATTGGTTATTATTATATCAGAAATGATTGCGTTTTTAACAGAGTTAAATTATTACATTATAAAATAACGTAATAAAATCAGTAAAGTATAAAAACAACTTATATATATTGTATAGTGTACACCTTTTAAGTTTTATTTTTTTCTTTCTTAATGCAGCCTGTCATCGCACATATAATGTTGCACTATATTTTTAGATGAAATATCAGATCCTAAATTATTCCTAATATTTTTTATTTTACTTAATACAACCATTCAATATTTTATACAACATTTAATATTCTCATATTTAACCTTTTTATTGATCTAAACAGTGTCGACTTAACAACGTAGTTTCCAAATAGTAAGAAAATTGATCAAATCATAAGGAATATACCCCTATGATGTAATAAAATATATAGCCTACACTAAAAAAAGTATTTAATATCTCATTTAATATCGAAATAAGAAATCTATAGATTTGATTTTAGACACTGAAGCAATAAAATGAGTTGAAAATTAGGTATTGGACGATGATTGAACGGGATTGGATGGAAAGAATTCTGGATTGATGAATGGTAATGGAAAGCCTTGGATTCCGACATTACTGGGACTCGCAGCGTTCAAATCTGTAAAGGTATAAATATATTAGCACTTGAATATGATGTGCACTCTTTTTTGTACTCAAAGAAAAGAAAAAGACATTATTATTTCTTTAAGTTTTGAAACAATTGAAACTAGATGCATAACGCTTATTCGAAATGTCAATCAGCAGGACACCCTGCCGAAGGGAGGGGTCAACAGTTAGTAGCCCCGCCCCCAATTAATAACAAAAATCACACCAAATGTTGTTGCCAATCAACAACAATCGACAGATAAATATGCAATAAATGGATCAACAGAAAATTGAATGACTCAATGAAACCTTACTAAGTTTGCTTGAAGATGCTTTCGGGACCATGTTATTTAATCAACGATTCAAAACGTAGTTTTTGTTTAAACGGTACACATAAAGTTCATAAATTATTTGAGTGAAAGAAACTAAAGTTTAAACGCCACATTTTTTCACTAGGCATCGTTTACCTGTTTGTTGTGAACCGCGCATCGCGTGATATAAATAATTAGCGAGATAATAATCCAGTAATGCTTTATGAATCTCTTGCTGAGTTGGCACTGAAATTCAAATAAATAAAGTAATAAATAAATAAACTAATTTCAATGCTAATTTATACAGGCCTATACTTTAAAAAGCTACATAATTAAAATATAATATTTCAACTGATACAGGGCGAAAAAAATGCAACAATTACCACAAGTAGAGTGGATAGCTTAATACAATTATTAAAATTAAAAGTTTTGTTATATATTATATTATTATTCAATAATATATTTTATTACAAAGTATTCTTGATTAGGCTTGTTTATAATTTGTTTTACTTTTGATGTTTACCATTTTTCAATTTTTGTCTCTTATTCGGCGCATTTTAAAACAATATCTTTTGTTCGCTCATTCATTGTTTTATTATTTTTTATATAAAAATTATTTAATTCCAAATAATTTTTGTGCAGTTAAATTTTATGGAGTGTGGTGGGGGAGGGTGGTTAAAATTTGAGTTCAATTTTTTTGACCTCTCCCCTCCCTGTCTGTAAAGTTTAAGTCAAGTGATGTTAGTTTATTTTCTTGATTTACACTATAGTGTGTGCACTTTATAAATTTGCCAGATTTATTTAATTTTATTTATTTTCTGTATGTCTACGAAATAAATAAATAAAAATAAATTCCATATAATTTATTAAATTTGTTTTTATATTGTAATCTAAATAAAATAAAATATCGACTAAATCTTATAAATTATAAGTAAAATTGAAATCATTTACTTGTAATTCTTCCATCATTAGCTGGATCTTGTTCAGTAGTTTGTTCAGATTTTGACAGAGGTTTGATGAATACTAAAGTCATGAAACAGAAAAATATTGTACATTAATTAAGTTACTAAGATTTATTCATTGACTGTACATTAATTGCATCTATCCTGATGGATGGAATTTGTTTAATTAATGAACTAAAGAATTTAATATACAAATTTGATCGTAACGTCTCTGAAGCAGACACTTTGTCATTGAGCTATGGATAGTTTTTAGGCTTCCTAGTATGCACTACTATTATATGACTTTGTCTTCTGATCAGACTTATACTTAGGCATATATCAAATTGCATTTTAAATTATTTAAAATTGAATTTTAAGTTTTTCTTATTATTTTACAACCATCATCTAATATTGTTTAATATCATTAACAAGCGATCGCTTGAAATCTTATTATTGATAAATTTAAAGCTATTGATTAAAATCAAACAGTTTTGTTTACCAAGCTACAAAAATTCTCAGTTGTTGAGAAATTTACTAGCCAGAAAATATGTTTCACTATTGATTAACAAATAAAAACAGCGATTGTCACAGTTTTCACTTCTACTAAATTGATCCACCAATGTTAAATATAAATAAAATTTAATATCAAAAAACATATAAGCAGAAGTTGCTCAGTAGGCCAATATTTTCTGTGGTATAATCACCTGTAGGATCATGAACCGATGCACCAAAAGTTGGAGAAGCCATGTTATAGGATAATGTATGCACTGGTCCTGGCCTGTTATGTACCGGTACTGTAAATAATGTTATACTGCACAATATATCAGTTTTACAAGTAATATATGACAATCATAAACACTCACAAAACTCATGTTTAAAACGGATAACTGAAAAAATTAGTAAAGCAACGAATTACACGTTCAGTAATAATATAATGTATTTTATGTTCACTAAAAAAGACAAAATAAAAATCGAAAATGGTCAAATAATTAACAGAAAATTTACAAAAATATAAGCAACTGAGTTAAATGAATATAGATTACAGAATTGAAATTTACATCAGGGTGAAACTTAGTCAATTTACAGTTACATTTATTGCTTATGTCTGATAATCAAAAAAAACTTAAGGATATTACAAAAAATTAATTTATGAAATCTTTCAAGGTATTTTAATTTGCCAGTCTATCTGATATATCACAACTGTTTTATTTCAAGATACAATTATTGCTCGGTTATTTAATAATAGTAGAAAATACATTTTATTTCATTTTGAGATTCAGTATACAGTTGGAACATTTAACTTTTTAAAAGTTACAAAGCCCAATAGAACTTATAATTTCTAAACATATAGAAATAAAAGTTAATAATTTTAACAATAAATTACGGTCTTACATAAAAATAGTATAATTTTGAGTTATTCTTATATTGTATTTTATTAGACAGGCAATTATTGAATTAAAATACGACTTAGTTAACTTTATCCAAATTATCAAAGACTAACCAGGATTGATATTGGTAGGTTCAGTTACACTTGTTGCTTCATTATCGTTTCTCTTGCTCTCCATAACAATGTCTTCTTCAATTCCCTTCTAGAAAAATTAAAGTTTAGATATTATTATCACTTTAACATTTATTTATATTTGTACGTCTTGTTGAAAAACCAATTTTTTGGATGATTTGAATATATTATAATAAGCGTTACCGGCATAATGCTATTCCGTATTCATATATTTCAATTACATCATTTTTTATATGAGCTGTAACTCCTTTGTATCTGATAATAACTAAGTTTAAATTCTGATGGTTGGCGCTTACAGCAGTCTAGCTATAAACAGTCGACTGTGATAAAAAAACACAGAACTTAAAATACTGGATCTTAGAACTGACTCAAAATAAGCCGAACTGACTTGATACAAATACTAATCTAATCCTAGTATGAAATGAACTGTATACATCTGACTTACTTTCTTTGATGATAGCATCTGTAGATCAATTGCCTTCATTCCCCATACTGACGCTATAAACTCTATCACAGCGAGTATTGCTTGCAATGAATTTACTGCTATTATTACATCAATGACAGTCTAAAATAAAAAGGATAACATTTATCTTTTAAAGTCATAAAGCTCCAAGTTATAGAGTGTTGAACTCGAAATACGAAGATCCAGAGTGTACATCGTCGTTCTCTAATTGTTTATTTGCAGTTTATTTTTAAAATATAAGTTGGTTAAAAATAGTTTTTTCAATATGCACTATTCAGTTAGACTTACTAATCTTAACTCTAAGCCATAAAGTTCAACAATATTTTCTAGACCAAATATGATGTATATATGATGTAGATACAGGACAAAATCCATTAGAAAATGGCAATATGTGTCCTGGCCTGAATTTCTAGGTGCTCGCTATTTTACAAACTTGCTGCACCCTTTAAAGAGTCTATAACGATCGCTACTTCAAACGTATTGCACGTTACATCTATATGCAAGTAATGCATAAATCGTAACATTTAATGAAATCTTTTAGCAACAGTAAAAACTTCATTTAATAATTCACCTCATACATTTAAAAATAACATCATATAAATAAACATTATATTACATTTGCAAATATTTGCTTTGATAAAATCGCAACCCTTGTAAAATCGCTCTTAGATTTCTCGATGAGTCTAAAATTTGTTTTTGTTTGTATTACATTTATTTTTTTATTTTATTATTTGAAATCTTGCAAAAACAAATGGATATAAGTTTGACCTGACATTGATCTTTACTGTTGAAACTATCTGCTTGAAAATAATCTTTTATCATTGAACACTGTCCATCGAGAGGCTTCACTGAAATAACTGTCCCTACAAGTCCAGCTAGCAACACTGCCATTGAACCGAAAATTGATATCAAACAGAGAACTGAGAATGCGGTTGTCTAGAACAAATCACTTTAAATTATGGAAGCAATTAAATTTATGAAAATTACTAAATAATATCTTTCACAAGCAACGTTGTAAAAATTCTGCTATTTTGGTAACAACAGTAGAAGAAATAAATAATTTAAATAACGAACACAAATGAATCGACAAAACTCTAATATCCTTGCTATGTAAAAAATTTCAACATTGTAAATGCAGTGAAGTATATTATTCCATTGAATTCATTATATAATGTGCATCCTACCTTACTTCTGCTTTTCGATTTCGAGAAAGACACACCTATTGATCCAGTAACAATAAACTGCAACCAAAAACAGTATCAATGTTAACACATTAAATACCTCATATTACTAGAATCAGACTGATTTCATCGCTTTACAAATATCCAGGTGTGAGACATAGGTTAGTGTACCCGTGACAAATGACATCACATAGAACTACCATTTTAGTTATTTTAGTATTTTCAAAAATACCGCTGCAATATGCTTATTTTTATCCCTGAAAAAGTTTAAATTAGACGCCTACTGCGTTTACTATTGTTTCTCATTTGAAAAAGATTTACAAAGAAATATTTTCTTGAATTTGCTGTAAAAAACTTATCAGTTTAAAGTGATACAGTTTTAATGACATACTATTAAATTCTGGATTAAGCCAAGTTTTATTGACATGCAGTAAAAGCCTGATTTCTGCTTTATCTCTAAATACTAAAGTATTGAAGGTTTTTACTGTTATACTGTAATAAATCTATAAATTTACAATATTGGTCTTAAACTTCTGCTGTAAAGCCGTTTCTATTGAAAGCACTTCTTTTTCAAAGTATTTACAGACTTAATTGCATTTTTTTTTAAATAAAAATACTGATTATACTGTACTAAAAAACTAAGAAGCAACAAAATCATAACTTAATCCAACTGTTTAAATTAAGACTGAGCAAGGTTCGAGATTATCTAATCACACATACCAGTGTTCCTCCCCATATTCCACAAGCAGCGTAGTTTGAAATATCCCCAAAAGCTATTCCAACCGAATTGAAGAATGCACACAAAATTCCGACAATGATCTGAGTGATACCAAGTTTGCGAATCGTCTTAATTTTGTTCGAAGGTTTCTTCTTTAAAGTCGAATAATTTTGTTCATCATATGCTTGTCCTGCTTCTAGTTCAGTGTTTGAATGACTCTTGTCTTGTGAGATGTGACTGACAACTTGAGGTGCAATCTGATATGAGCTTCCATTTTGTGGAAGAATCGCAGCCGGGACATTGTGAATATGAGATTCGTTCGGAATCGAAATACTTGGATTGGTTATTTTGTGATCTTGTGGATTATGATTGAGATTTGATGTATTGACAGGCAGATAGCTGTCAGCCGGAAAATCGTATTCTTGACGCGAAGCATTGAGCTGATCCAACAAATGATTAGGATTTATAGAACGTTGGGAGGAATTGGAAAAACTTTGTGGATTAGTTGAAATATTTTCAGTCATAATTCCCTGAGGAATATATGGCTGTGGAAAATTCCTGACTTGGGCAACATTTTGCATGTTGATGTGAGGCATTGCAACATTTGATTGATTGAAACCATGCATAGGTTGATAATTGTAATTGTGTGGATTAAGGTTAAGTTGAGGATTGTGATATACAGGTTGAGAATATCTTTGAGTTTGGCTATTAAAGAAATGTTGAGGAAAGTTATGCTGGGGGTAAAGTTGATAATTTTCAGGTTGGGTGACAGGATTTGGCGAACTATGCTGCAATGGCATACCTTGATTTTGAGAATTATTCTGCAATAATGGTGCGCTATTAAACTCGAGAATACTTGGCAAGTATCCGTTGCTAAAAGGCAAATAATTTGAATGTGGTACGGCATATCCCAGTGGATAACTCTGCTGGTGTGCGTTATGAAATAATGGATTTCTCTGATTGTCAACATGAAAGTATGGAGGAACACCAAGTTGATTATACAAATGCGACTGATAGTTGAAAGGAACGTTCGATATCTGCTGATTTCTTAGAGCATAATCGAAAAAAACTCGATTGGGATCTTGATTGTATTCATAATTTACACTAGGATATCCAAAATTAGAGGTGTGACTTTGTTGGGGAAGTTCTGGTGCGGTGCCAAGTTTTCGTTGGTAACTTTCGACTACAATGTTGTCATTCTGTTGTTGATTTGGATCTTCTTTTTCACGAGAATGTTCTTGAGATTCAAGTGGCTCAGATGCTGTTGCAGGAGTATCGGATGGACTTAAAGAAGACTCTTCGCATGGTTCCATATTCGAAAATGTTCCAAACTAACAGTACATTAAGATATTATAAGAAGCTAATTCCTGCACAAATTTTAAAAACGTTATTGCACAGGTTTAAATACTTTAGATAAAACTGATATCGTTAACTATATATGAATCAGAAAAAAAGGAGAAAGATAAATCTTAAGATTAGATTTCGGGTTAAGTTTTTGGTTAATTTCATTTATGATTTTTAAATTAATTGACGGGTTAATGTGTCCAGGAGGCTTATTTGCCGGGTTAATGTATTCGAATCCAATTTTTCGGGGTACCCAACCTTTATATATGGAGCACAAAGTCAAAGGTCAAAATAGCCGGTATGCATTAAGATTCGTTAATATAGCGAGAAAAACCAACACATATTAAATATATTTGAAGATGAAGGTAATATAATTTAAGTTTAAGGCTTATTATACTAAATAGATTTTTGCAATGTTAAATGTGTCAATTCAAGGCTAAGCTACTGTATAGCAATTTATCTTCTACACTGCGTTTAATACAATAGATACTTTACCTATTAAAGCATTCAGAAAGTTAGTCAACTTTCAAAAGTAAACGAATTTTTTATTTGAATGCATATAATTGGTTTTGAATTACGCATACTTTCTTCTATCTTAATTTATAACTACTTTCAATCAACATCCTTCTGTTTAAGTCTATCACCTTATAAAGTTTCTTCAAGCAACCAAATAAGACTTAGGCTCAATTACGTAATTTAAGGAGGAGGCTAGAGTTAGACGACGCCCCCTCCAATAAAACAGAGAAAAAAACTTATGATAATGTAATATTTATAATTAATTATGTTTCTTGTCCTCCAACAGAATTCAATTGATGATTTAGATTTCTTTTATCTACAAACATATTAATTAAAACTAGCATATGTCGTAACGTAATAAATACAAAATTATAAGGACTTTTTACAAGAATGTGAAATTGTGCAGTTTTTAGTAAATTGTTGCATCGTGTTAAATACCATAGTAATTAGGGTTGTCTCTTACGATCTCAAATGTATTTCAGTAATTTGGCTTTGGATATTATCACATTTGTTTGATCCTGAGTTCATTAAAATTAGGTTTAGAACACTTTAGCGACATGCAAATACTAAATTTTATACAACTCTAAGTTCTACAACTATTTCAAATTTCAGGCAGAATAAATAATATTTTTTTCACTTTACCAATTTGTGTATCTTACAATCTTGAGTGGTACTAATACTTCGCTATTATGTTTAATATAGTGGATATTTGTCGCGATTTAATTATAATTGTCAATGTCCCACGAATATATAACAATACGCCACAGGACAAGCTTAAGGTCCCAGCCACTAAAAAAGATTGATGACAGCAGGCTAAATTTTCAGCTTGTTAGTTCTTAACAAAAAATCTGAGATTCGTCAAGCGTGGCATAAGTTGCTCTTGCACAATGAACTATAGTAATCTTCCTTCTTAAAACGACACTATTAATCTTTAAGTTTTATGAAAGAACACGATTTTATAAACATAATTATAATAAATTTGGTCTATTTATAACGTATCGTCTGAATACAAAATCTGATATCAAAAAGGAAGCTATCGTTCTTTGCAAGTGGTCATACAATGTCATACAATGTCAAGCTATTATTTTCATTGAAATTTCTGAATAACAGAATAAGCTGCTCGGTATTCTTGGAAAAATACTCTATGGTCTTCAATCTCTATATATTCTCAAAAATTATTCAAAGAAGCATAAGTTCTTACTTATTATTATTGCGTAACTCTCTGGTCTTCCGTTATTTAATTAGGATTTAAATGTTCTGTTACTCGGTGTAAATCAATAAACCAGGGGCGGACTGGCCTGGTGAGGGACTGAGGGATCCCTAAGTGGGCCCCACACCCAGTGGGCCCAATGAGCCCCTGCAGCAATTTTTTCAAATGAAAACAAAAGAAAAATTTAACTTTGAACGGTAAAAATGTGAAATTTGACTATTTGAGATCAAGCTAAAACCGGTGAATACATTTTAGGAATATAATGAATATAAATGTACATTTACGTACATGATATATAATTATTGACTTGTGTGTCAATTGATTGTAACAGAAGAAAGAACTATGATTTGAGTTACTATTTTCTGAGTTTTAATTCAGTGTTAATACAAATTAATATTTGAAAAGATATAAGCTTAAGTAATCCTTAGTTTCATTCATTTTTATAACAAATTATTCATAGCTGCACTTTAGGGGACCCTGTCTAAATTCGTCAAAAGTCATAGATAATAACTTGAAATCTCTCTGAACCCCCTTAATTAAGGGCCATGATGAAAATGTGATAGTGATAATTTTTATTAAAATGTACAATCTGGATCCTCAAAATTGAATTGGGGTTGGTGGAGAGGAAGTTATGAGGTTGCAATGCAGTTTCATATCGTTTTCCCATTATCAGAAAAGAAATTCTTGTGATAATAAATAAAAGTTACATACAGAAATTTAATGAAACGCACATCTGTAATTTTAATGAAAAAATTCCATTTTAGGGGTTAAGGTTGGATATTTTTTCATGGGGTTTGAAAATTTCAGTTGTGAAACTATATTGATTTAATTGTCCTGAATCACTGTATACGGTGTCTCACCGTTAGTTTAGCCGCTATAATTGGTTAAAACATGTTTAAAAAAATAGAAAATTAGGGTAAAGGGATTATAAAAGCAGAAAATAAATACCACAGCTGGATTGTCCAACCCTGAATTACGGGGGATAGGCGAGATTTCAGATTTTTATCAATAACGATTAACACATCTTAGCAGTGGTCTAAAATGCAGTTATTCAAAATTATTACAAATGCTGCAAATGCAAATTTAATATGAAATTACAGGATGAGTATTAAGGTTGCATTTTTCACAAAGGAAAGAATGAATACAGTATGATAATCATAGCCAGTGATAAAAATCACAAATAGTAAAAAGTGCGCACTGGGAAGGATTATTTTATAACTTTTTAGCTGGTTATGTTTTGGTGGGCCCCGACTGAAAATTTCCTCAGTGGGCCTTTGGGAGCCAGTCCGCCGCTGCAGTAAACATTACACGCACTCTTAGTCGTGTGCAATGTGTATATATAGAAATATTATGTTGCACATATTAAACGTTATGCAATATAATAGTAGTGAGGATTTGTTAGCATCCCTGAAACAGACAATCCAAGTTACCCCTGAAAGAAATTCTTAGCACAATAACACTTTTTACTTTATAGTCATCACTTTGAAAATAAACTGATAGCTGACGATTTTTTGAATGAGTCATCGTTCATTTTTTGAATCAATTTTCTTTATTGAACTTTACCCTAGTGATCCCTCTAAACATATCGATTATAGTTTAAACAAATTTAATACTCGAAACATATCCGGTCTCGGGCAATTCAAGATACGTCACTTTTGCATAACTTTATACATGCAGACATTTTAAGAAGACTAAATCAAAAATCTTTTTGTCAAGATTTAGTATAATTTTATGTCACTGTTTGAGCATTCAATTTCGAAAATGAATATTTCATGAATGTGTTTAACTGTGCAATATTTTAAATGTCATTTACTTTACCACCTTGAATAGGATACATATTTTAATGCATTCATAAAATACATATTTTATGAATGTATTAAACTCTACAATATTTTAAATTGATATTTATTTTTCTGCTCTTTATACCATACATAATAAGTCTATATGTAAAAATCGCAAAAAGCTAAATTAAGACTCTGCACCTATTGTATGATATAAATTACAGGTAGAGGCAGTTTGAGGGGGAGTTAGATAAATCATAATTCTTTATTTGTCAAGAGGACACAAAAAACAAGATCGTTAGAGCAACAAAACAGTGGTTATTAAATAATTATGAATTATACGATAAAGTTCAATACGTTTATAAAAAGAAGTTAAATGAGTGAAATAGAATAGATTATAAATAAAAGAGAAATGAATGAGCAGACTACATTACAGTCAATCATAGATTAAGCTATGCGATCTAAAATAATGAATTAATGCACTGCCATTTCAATTCATTTGCGACCTTTCAAGAATAAAAACTGTGATAAATCATATAAAGCTTTCAATCAGAGCCTACTAAATCAATTTATTTTTAATAGAATAACTGAATATAAATAAACATCAGAACATGAGTTATCATGAGATATGAAATAAAATATAAGATAAGATTTTTAAGCATTTTCAGCAAATTACTGAGTAAATTTATTGAAATTCTATCATCAGTTTTTATATCATACCATACTTTTACAATATAATTGTCAACATTTCACACAAAAATTTATTTCGACATTTAAAAAATTATCGTTTGTAAATCGAATTGTTATTGCTTTCATTGATTTATATTTGTTGAATTTCAACTATTCCAAAACATGTTGCTTACTTCCTAAATGCTAAATCTAAATTAATTTTTGATGTAACTTTTAGATTTCATTAAAAGTCCATTGAAAAAAAATCGACAACCATGCAAATAATTATAACTAAAAATACCTTGTAACAACATCATAGTGAACACAAACTTTATATACTTAATGCATTAGATTGGAGACATAGGATATTTTTAACTCGTAATGAATTAAAAGAATTATCCGTCGTGATTGAAGCGTACAGAAAATTCTTCAGTCATGATTGTTCAAAATGAATTTGTATTTTGAAATGGGTAAAAGCCTAAAGCTCGCCTTAGTCTTCATGCCTACTAGTCCAATCTGTTTTTTCTTTATCTGTTTACTAGAGTATATACTTCTTTTTATATTTTATGACAAATAAAAGATTTGATTAAATTTATTGGTTGATTAAAGATTGACGCGTAATGTAACATAAGCTCAAAGAGTTCATATTTAATAACTGTTGTCAATTAGATATTCACAACCCATCGATGATCAATAGCCTCGACTATTAAAATAGTGGATAACATAATATTCGCTTGGAAATGAAGGATCAAAAGCATCGAAAATTAAGCTTGCATCAATTTTTGCTCGCAATGGAAAAATCGGGTGAAAATAAGTCGGGGTCCCCACCTTATATATAATCAATAAATAAATGTTTTAAAATGTGTGTGTGTGTATAATATATTGCCAAGCCAAGACTTTGTTACATATATACCTATAGTACACAGTGTATTAACATGACGAATCTAGTTAAGCCTATAATGCTTACAAATTATTAAAATCTTATATATAGTCAGCGAAGCATTTCAAAAAGTTTGCCGTCGTCGTTTTGATTATAATTATTTGATTAAA
Source organism: Oconnorella tubifera (assembly GCA_034700105.1). Lineage (NCBI taxonomy): Eukaryota > Metazoa > Annelida > Clitellata > Enchytraeida > Enchytraeidae > Oconnorella > Oconnorella tubifera. The sequence goes on along the minus strand of JAQIXG010003752.1, from coordinate 125 downwards.
AATATTGCTCTCAAAGTAAATATATCCTATAATAGTGCCAAAGGCCTGTGAATCTTTTTGTTAAGCTATATTTTTGTCTGTGCTTAAATTAACATTCATACTAAAATATTATAACAATATAAATA
>JAQIXG010003751.1:0-14155 GCA_034700105.1 Oconnorella tubifera | reverse complement strand
TATATAGTAGAGTTTTACATACTTGTACAATGTACATAGTCCCTACTGTGTGATTTTTTGGCTTCAACAATTTGTCTGCAGATTTTTGATCTACGACACTACGTCTACCGACATTTGGTCTACCGACATTTGATCTACCCTAACTGTAATCTTTAAAATAATCTTAGTCATATGTAGTCTTTACACTATCTCTAAATCTTCCCTAAATCTAACCCTAATGTTACAGTGGACCAAATATCTGTAGACATATTGTCGTAGATTAACGTCTGTAGAGGAATTGTCATAACAGCAAATTTTGTGTGGTTTTTGATGCTATAAATTTGTTCTTTTATAACACTGATGCCACTACCGATGGTAATTACTTTTCACTGCTAAATTATAGAGGTTTATATTTAGTATTTCTAATAATGTTTATTTTATTGGAAATGGTATTCATTTGTACCCAAGATTGCTCCTTTTCTGATGATTGACAAAGTAATTGATTGACAATGATTTTTTACATGATTCACACGTGATATTTTAAAGATAGATCCGCGATGTCTAGATGACACATTTAATACGGAGAATTGATTTGAATGCGTTTATGAATATGGATAGCATGTAGGATAGATTTAATAGTTATTATTTTTTTATCTTATTCAATATTTACATTTCTTTATTTATTGTTTTCTATTTTAAACAAACGCGGTATATATCATGCACCGATCCTGCAGAAATTTGTTGATTTGATGTCATAATAATTTCAATGCATTTGTTCAATATGACGATTTATTTAAATACTCACATAGCGCTCCACTGATAATTTAGCTTATATTTTTCCACTGGGAATATTTAATAAATTTTTTTAAAGAAAAAATACACAACAGGTTTGTAAAATTTTGTTTAGTTTCGTGCAAAGGCATCTGGCTTTAGCTCTCACCGCAGCATCTAAGCTATCATTCAGTTCCGTTTCTCATTGAATAATCAAAACTTTCTCTAGATTTTTCTGCATCATTGTATCCCGCTACAATAGTACATGCAGTCTTGTTTTATTTTACCTTAAAATTGTTTTTTAGTTTTTGCAATTTTTATAGCTATGTAAATATTTCTAAATTATTTAATTTCTATTGTTAGTTTAGTTTATGTGCGAAAAAATTAGTTTTCTTATTTGAATAAGTTTCTGTAGCGATATTAAATTATTATAGATTGGCTGTTATTGTACTATACGGTATAACAAATGCCATATTTCGTGTCTTTGACAGATCAGCTAATATTATCAGAATCAGAAAAGAACGTTAAAATTGATGTCTTCCAATCATTCCTTTGAGATCTAAATGTTTATGCAAGTACCTCATTCTACTGTGATCAGAAGCGCAATTATTGGCAAGATTGCTATCAATGCGAGAGAGAAAGTGGTGCAGTGATGGATGGAAGCAATTCTTTGTTGAATCTTCTCGAGACGGGAACTACAGGCTTCCTTGAAGAACTGACTCGATCAGATGACCCAGCCATCCAATCACAGGTCATCCCTCAAGGAAATGGGCAACCAATGGCAGGGGGCCAAGTTCATGCGGGTCAGCAGATGCAGATGAATCACTTGAATGGAGCGATGATGTCATCACCTGATCCATCTATGGCCAGAATGGAGCAACAAGCACACATGCAGCAGCAGCAGCAGTATTGGAATCAACATATGTACTCTGCTGACTATAATTCCTATGGAATGATGAAGCATCCTGGGATGAGTGAACCTCAGATATCAGTCAGGATGCCTGGTAGTCATCAGATGAATCAGTTTGCTGGCACATATGGATCATATCCGGGTGGATCTGGGATGACTGGCCAGACTGGACAACACGTTACACCACCTCGTCAGCAAGGCATGGGTCATGGTCAAATGTGGGCAAGGCAGAGTCCTGGAGGTGCTGATCACACTGGAGCGGGATACTCCCATGTTCCTCCGGGACAGATGAGATCTGGTATGCCATCCGGTGCTCCTATGATGTTTGGATCACAAGCTGGTATGCCACCAGGAAGTTTTGTTGGATCTCATCAGGATTATAACATAGCTGCACCTCAGCATCAGATGAGTGTATACCAGACAGATCCAATGGGACCAATGTCTGGGCAGATGAAAGGCTATGGACTGTCTTCCAATATGATGGGTTCACCTAATGCCAGTCAACTACACATGGGTCACATGTCAATGATGAGTGGAGGCTCTGGTGGTCAAGTGGGGGGCATGGGGCAGATGGGAGCATTAATGCGTATGCCTTCCACTAACACTCAGTACATGATCAACTCATCTAATGTGGGACATCAGAATATATCCGGTTATTCTGGCGCCATGGAACCATCACAGCAGCAAGCTCTTCAACAGAATCAAATGTTACATTCACAAGGCCAAGTACCTCAAGGTCATATGCAGTTGCAGCAGAGTCATGATCAGCTACAGCAAGGTCAAGGTCAGTCGCATCTTCAGCTACCTCAGCAGCAGCTGCAGTCAATGCAGAATCAAAAGATGATGTCAAATCAACTCTCTCAGCTGGCCCAGTTAACCCAGCAGCTACCAGGTCCAGTCCAGCAACAAGCTGCCAGTCAGTCACCTCATTCGTTTAGTACACAGCAGCTGCCAGCAGGTAAGCAGCAACAAGCAGCAGCTCCAACTGCTTCTGTACAGCTATCACAGCAGGCCCAGCAACCATTGACAATCGTGCAACAACAGCTGAGCCAACATCAGCTTGTGACAGCTCAGCAGACGTCTGCTGGCCAGCAGCAGTCTGTAGCTGGCCAGCAGCTAATGCAGACAGATCAGCAGTCAACTGAACAACAGTCAGCTGCAAGTGGTCAGCTGCCGTTGGCCAATCAGCTTGCAGGGCTTGTAGGCCAGCAGCTGCAACATCTGCCTGGTCAACAACTTCAGCATTTATCAGGTCAACAACAAGCAGCAGTGGGTCAGCATCAAGCAACAGCAGGCTTGCAGCAATCAGTACCAGTCAATCAACAACCAGCATCAGGCCAGCAGCAAATTGTCCCAGGCCAGCAGATTGCACTGTGTCAGCAACAGGCAACATCAGGCCAGCAGCAAACTTTATCTGATCAGTTAACTGTAAGCCAGCAGCTACCGATAACTGGGCAGCAGCCTCTACCAGGCCAGCAGCCTCTACCAGGCCAGCAGCCTCTACCAGGCCAGCAGCCTCTGCCAGGGCAGCAGCCTTTGTCAGGCCAGCAGTCTTTACCTGGCCAGCAGTCATTACCAGGCCAGCAGCCTTTAGCAGGTCAGCAGCCTATACCAGGTCAGCAGCAAACAAGTCCAGGTCAGCAGCTGACACCTGGACAGCAGCATACTAATCCTACTCAGCTGCAACAGCAATTGCCTTCGATAAACAGTGGTCAGTATCAGTATATTCCTCAGCAAGGGAGCAGTGGTGGGACAGCTGGTGGCAACTTGCCTGGGTTTGCTCAGCCCTTATATAGGTCTGGCTATCAGACAGGTTCATCCACTCAGATCTTGTCTCCTGGATCTTCTCATGCACCAGGAGGTGTCAAACAAACAACGATCAACACGGCATCTCTTCCCTCAGCCCCGCCATCACAAGGACCTCTGCTCAGTCCAGGAGGAAGTTCTCAGCAGCAGTCTAATCCTAGTGGAATCAGTTTTGCAGCTAATGCTGCTCCTTTTAGACCTCTCTCTCAGCAGCAGATGCAGCAGCTTCAGCTACAACGTCAACAGATGTTTGCCATGAACCAGCAGAGACAGCCTGGTGGTATGATGAATGTAGGGGGTGGGTACATGCCAGGGAGGGAGGCATCTAATATGCAGCATGGCATGCTTGCTGGTGGAGGTCATATGGGATCATACGCTTCACCTCTGTATCCAGCACTGGGAGGTCAGGGGGGGTCAAGTGAGCAGATGTACGGCAAGTCAAGTCTGGTAGAGATGCAGGAGAGAATGAGGCAGCTACAGCAGCAGCAAGGACCAGCTGGCAGCATGCAAGGCTATAGTGGACAGCAGCAGCAACAGCAGCAACATATGATGTCATCTTACGTTGGATCTCAAGGACTGCAGTCTCAGTCATCCGTTGTTATTGTACAAGGATCAGGTGCCACTATACAACCTGGTGGACAGATGACTCAAGTCAGAAACAATCCCATGCATATGGTACGTAGCAGCATTGTGTGTCGTTCAGTTATTTGGAAGTCAACTCTCACTAATTCTTTATTTTACACTCACGGCTTAATGTTCAAAAAGAAAGGCTGATTTTAAAGAATTATAATTCTGATAAGAAATGATTACTCATAATAGATAAGAAGAACTATGTAAATAGAACTCGTTAGTTATTTTCTGTATACTGTTAATTTCTCTAAAATACTTTTATCGCTTCTTCTGCAACCTAGTTTAAGACAATGGGTTTAGTTTTTAAACCTTATTTATTCATAAATGAAGTCTTAAAGAAGAGATTAAAGAAGTTTTATTTATATTTTTTTGTAGTTTTATTTTTTGACAGTTAGACTTTGATTGTTTGTATGTAGTCTGATGCCACAAAGATGTCCATGTCTCCTGGAGCCACTATATACATCATCAACAACAATCATCCTCCATCTGGTGTAGCGAGTGACAATCCCTTCACAGGAAGTCGTGGTTCCCTGGTCACTGGCAGTGGAGCGGGATATAATCCCGGTGCTGGATCTCATCTAGGACCTCTTCCTTCACTCATCACTAATGAGACGGGCATAAATCATCTGGAGACAAAACCTCAGCTGTGCACTCCGTCATCCAACATGCTAGCATCACCAGCGTTGAGATCTCCTCGTGATGATGAATCACTCATCACTTCACCACCAACTTGTGATCCTCTCAGTAAATACTCAAACTATTACGACATCATTTCTAATCAGAAACATTTCATGTCAGAGAATGCCTCTGAGCAAGTGACGTCTGATGGTTTCTTGGACACGTCTATTAAGTCTGATGTTGCGACGAAGAAATCAAGAAAACGTAAGCCACCGGAGATTGGTGAAGATGGTCTACCAATCATAAAGGCAAAGAAGAGAAAGAAGAAAGATGATGTGACTGTGATGATGACTGAGGTGGATGCTGGGCAAGCTATTGGTGATATGAAGGAGAACACAGAGGTGATGACACTGGGTGGAGAGTCTAAGCCTCCAGGTGAAGGTGGCCAGATTGATTTGTATGATTTCTCGTCTTCAGGTGATATAGATAACTTGGGCAATGATCAGACATCAACTCCACTGAAAGCTAAGAAGATTCGTAGATCATCTAAAGAACCTCGTACACCGAGAGTTCCCAAGGAGCCAAAGACTCCAAAAGAAGCCAGGGTTCCTGGGGAACCCAAGTCAGACAAAAAACCTAGGACGCCCAGAGTACCAAAAGAACCAAAAGTTGCGAGGGAGCCGAAGACTCCAAGGGAGCCAAGACCTCCGAGGGAGCCCAGAGCTCCAAAGGAACCTGGATCTGGGGGGCGCAAGAAGGGAGGGAGCAGAAAGAAGAAAGTTGAGGTTGTTTTGGATGACTCAGCTACACGCTTGGATGATGGTACAGAGATTACGAGTGATATAGCTGTCAAAGAAGAAGAAATAAGAGTGGGAGAAGGAGAAGGGGAGGATGAGAGAGTGGATGTCCCCCCTCTAGTGGTGGTGGAGAAACTTAAGCTGCCTGTGAGATCTAAGCCAAAGAGAAGAAGGTTTGTGCTTGTGTATTGCTCTGCGATACAAATGCAAAATTACTGATAAATCATACTTTTGTTTTAAATTATTATACTTTAAGCAAATTATTTAAATTATCTTTCTTAAACAGTATTGAAGACATAACTAACAAATTAAGAATCTTGGTAGAGGGTGCAATAAATTATTAATTTATTATGAATGTAGAAAACAGATTTTTAAATTGAGTAATATATATAATGTATAGTAATGTATTACATGAATGTTGCTTCTGAAGTAGCTGTGAATCAAACGCTTTGCTAAGGGTGCAGCAATTTAACGAAATAGTAAACTTTCATTGAAATCAATCCTGGACTCATTGGTTTTGAGTCCGATGCTCTAGCAGTTTTGTCAACTAGCTTTGACGAATTGAAACTGAATTGTAATACTATATTCTATTAGCATTAAGTATCTAACATGATCTCATTCAGTATTTCTGTATATCACTAATGTTGCATTGTTGCATTGCCTGTAACTGTTGCTTAGTGTTTTTATGCTTTATTTACTTGTGTTAAAACTTTAATAAGATTAAATACAGATGACAATATACTGATCATTTACAGTGTAATAAATTGTAATATAAATTATATCTAGGTATAAATAAGTATTTATTGTGGCCTCTTTCTAGCAATTGAGGTATAGCTGTAGGGATTGTTGTAGTTTTTGACCTGAATACTGAAATCAGTTATATTTGAATTGCATAAAGAGCAAGAATTGATTTGAAATTGCATCGTCAAGAAACAGTGTCTTTTATGATAGCATTTGTTGCCTGTCTGCTGTTTCAGACCATTACCTACGTTCCTTAAGAGCAAGAAACGTAAGAAACAGAGTCATTCAGATGTCTCAGACAATGAGACTCCCAGTGTGACTACAGCAACAGCAACGAGTGAAGTCAACGAGGAAGATGATATCAATGTAAATAACTGCTGCCACTTTTTTTGTACAATGTATATTTTTATAAATGCTTTATATTTTCAACATTTGATTCATTTACATTATAATTATCTGTACATCGCGGTATTGAATCGTTCTGTTGAATGAATTTTGAAAAGTTATGCAATTAAATGTTGTTTTACTTATTATAATTTATACATATTGTTTTAGTTTGTGAATGTATTTTTTATGAAACCTTTTTAATTTTTTTGTCTTAATTAAGAATGAGCTTATTTTTACTGAACACAGTTTGATTATACAGTGTAGGCCTACATGTTGTTTTTGATTAATAACATTTGTTGTATTTTATACATTTATACGTTTATTTCTTTGATTCAGCAAAATATGCCATAATTACCGCAAAGCACTAAGTATAATCTGTTTGTGTTTTATAACTCATTTGCCACAAGTCGCATTAACTCTATATTCAGTTATTCTTCATAAGGTAACAGCGCATCTTTATTTTATTAATGACTTAACTCGTGCAATTTTGATAGAATAATCATTAAAGCGAGGAAGTATTTATTAAGCGTCGTTATAGCCTTTGTTTCACAAGTGCTTCAGTGCATTTTTCCTGTGTTTAGAAACGTCGCTCTGGTCGGTTGACTAAGAAGTTGAAGTATTTAGATGACATTGATTTAGATTTGTCTGATGTTGACACTGTTGATCTAGCTGAAGGAGGGGCTGGGACACTTGAGGTTTTACTTTTATTTTAATGTTGTGAAACAAAATTGAAGAATACACTAGTTAACCTTTTGGTATTATTTTAATATAATGAATGATTTTTGTGAAGTTATTGTTTGAATATATTTATCTTTAATTTTATCTGTTAGTTTGTCTCTGATATGCAGCTTGCTATATGAAATTAATATGAAAGATGAATTGCAAGCTTTTGACAAGATATAAATCATTCAATGAATTTATTTGATCTTTGTCTTGTTTGTTTGTACAGATGAATGCATTGACTGCTGCTGATGAAGACACTCAGATAGTTGAGAAGATAATGAGTCATAGGATTGGTAAACGTCAGATCTGTGTACAGGATGCGGTATGTTTTATAAAGAATATTAGTCTACTTATGCTTAATATCATCTTAAAAATGTTATGAAGTGGAGTTTTGGATAAAGTTTCTGTTAATTATCTATCTCTGACTTACTGATATTTTATTCAATGTTAATATTAAGATTACAAGTTATTCTTATCATTTAAATACTGTTCATGATTGATGTCCAAGATCAGCTGATTTACTAAGCACCTTAAGTATTATTATTATTATTATTATTATTATTATTGATTCTCACTATTGAATCTTTTTAGTTCAGTATTATATTTGTACCAGGAGTCCGAGACAGTGGATAAGATAAAAGAAGAAGAAGCAGTTGATGACAAGAATGTTGAATTATTGATTAAACCATTAGACAGCTGCTCTGATATTAAACATGAAGAGAATGTTGAAGCTAAGGACAGCAGCAGCTGTACAGCTGATGATAAATCTAGCTCAGCTGCTGTGAGTATGAAAGTGAAGGATGAAGAGAAGAAGAATGCGTCGGATGACAAAGTTATAAAGCCAGTCAAAGAAGCTGTCATGGAAGAAGTTGAAGTTGAAGAATTTTATGTCAAATTTAAAAACTTGTGAGTTCACATATAATGATATTGTTGAAAATTTTAAAACATGAATGTTCATTTTTTTATAATTTTTTAATTTTATAGTTTATAACTATTACCTTTTTCATTTATAGAAAGATTTTCTATTCTGAATGATGTTTGTTTATTTCTTTATTATGATGCCGCTTATATTTATATACGCATTCTATTGTAATAAATTAATTCTTTCATTTGATAAATTAATTTTATATTTTTTACATTTGGCATATAAGTAATTGCATGACACGATGTTATATATAAAAACTTTAGTTATAATTGTAAATGACTTACTGATATTGTGAAGCTTAGATTCAAGTTTCAACTATTAACTTTGATTGTTATGATGTTATGTTATAGTTAGATTTAAAAAGTAATAGTGTACATTATCTGGAATAAGCCTTGTTGTACTTGCGTTGTAGTTCATATTTGCATTGTGACTGGAGGACTGCCGATGAGTTAGAGTTAGGTGACCGGCGGATAGCTTCTAAGATAAAGAGATACAGAATAAAACTGCAGCAAAACTCTTTTATGCAGGTCTGGTTTATGCTGCTCACTTGGTTTATACTTTATATTGCATTCAAATCTATATATCATACTTCATCATTGGACATCTAAATCATACTCTTGGTCTCTTTATGCAATACACTGTTATGATGACCAACTGACATAATAATGAAAACATAACTAAAGTTTAGCGATGAAACAATTTTTATCATTTTCTATCAAATGTTTAATGTTTTTCTTCATTAGTTGTGTATCATATTGTATCGTGTCTTTGTTGTTTTTGACCAGGATTTTGATGACGAGTTATTTAATCCAGACTATGTTGAGGTAGATAGAGTACTAGACATGTCAACACACATAGATCCAGTCAGCAAGGAAGAGACGACGCACTACATGATCAAATGGAGAGGTCTTCCTTATGAGGACAGCACTTGGGAGCTGAGTCAAGATGTTGACAAGGATAAGATAGAGGCCTATCTGCAGATACGTAATGCACCTCCTGAGGCTGAGAGAAAGGTCCGTCTTTTAACTATTATTTTAGCTGTCAGTGAAATATCAGAATATTAGTAGTAATTATGATGAAAAATAATAGTGTCAGAATAACTATTAAGAAATTATAGATAGAACGTCAATAGATAGATATTTTAAAATTTCAAGATGAGTAGTGATTTATTTTTTGCTAAATTTTACTGTAATTAAGAGGGTATAGCATCTTTTGTATATGCATCGGTTGAAAATATAACTTGTGTGAAAGTAAAATGTAATTACTGTATTACTGTACTAATCTATTATTCAACAGTTTCTTGCTTTAAAGTTTTGAATATTGTGTTATATAATTTTATTTTGTCATCATATTTGCATAAAATAATATAAACTTACATTGCTTGTTGTATTAGATAATCTTTAATTAAATTATTAAAGTAAAAAATATTTGATTTCAATTTCGCATGTATTTTAAATCAATTGAAATTCTTGTTAAAATTAAGATTCAATTTTATTTGTCTACTCTTTGAACAAATAAAATTGACTAACTTTGTTAATAATAGACAAAGTTTATATGTTGTGTTTATGTTAAACGCTAACATTTGGAAACATATTTTGTACTGATTTTATGCTACATGCACAACTAAGATCAATCATAATGAGTTAAAGTTTATATCATCAGCTTTTTATATGTTTGTCTTCTTGTGATCTAGCACAAGGATCGACCCGCTGCTAAAAGCTGGAAGTCATTGGATGAAATGCCTCAGTACAAGAATGATAATATATTGAGAGAGTATCAGCTAGAAGGACTTAACTGGCTTACTTTTAGCTACTATCACAAGTATGCTTACTCTAACTAGCTAGAGCTATTCCTTGATTTGCTACACCGACAGTGTCAATTTAAATTTAGATGCAATTCAGAGAACTTAGTTAAGTATTGTTATAGTTGCATTGACCAAGCTGTTTTAATTGCCTAGATTTTTCTATTTACTCAATGTGTTAACTGAGAGTTGAAACTGATTGTGTTTATGAATAATCGATTATACGATGAAAGAGTGCAATGAAAGACATTGATTGCTGTTGTCATTTCATCTGAAATAATATCATAGCAATTTAATAGTTATTATAATTAAGGATAGAAAGTCTTTATTTTACTTTCTAATATTCTTCATTATTGTGCCACTTTATAACAATAACATTCACTCTCATAGTATCTAATAATTCATATTGCCTGTCTAATATCTGCAATGATTACATATTTGTATGACTCCTTATTTTATAAGCATGGGGCCAGTCAACCATTTTATGATTGATGTTTAATATATTCATGGATTTTTTGTTTTGCAGACAAAACTGTATATTGGCAGATGAGATGGGTTTGGGTAAGACGATACAAAGTATAACTTTCATAGAAGAAGTCTACAGATACGGCATTCGAGGTCCTTTCCTTGTTATTGTACCTCTGTCTACACTCGGCAACTGGCAGAGAGAGTTTGAGGCTTGGACTGATCTCAATGTGATTGTATATCACGGATCAACTGCCAGTAGAAACATGCTGCAAGAATATGAGATGTTCTATCAGGATGATAATGTAAGCTTCTAGCAATTATTATTCGTTTGAAATAATTCTGACAGTAAATAGCGTCGTAAGGGTGTTGCAATTGAAATACAGAAAAATTATTGTAGAATACAATATGTTACGATATTTTTGCAGAATATTAGAAAGTTGTTTTTTTATTTTCTATTCGTATAGCGGACATATATGTGTTAGCATTTAATTATGCTGGATTTAATGATAAACGTATTTAGCCATTTGAGATAATATTATCCTAAAAAATAAATGAAGAGAAGAAATTGGTTACAATGATAATTGCTTGTACTGACATTTGTGCTGCGTTACGTAAGATTCAGTTACGTAATTGAAGTTTTACATCTAGATTACAGTTTATAAATGACATTGAAGGCATAACCTTGTAATTAAGCATTTCGTTGAAGGGTGAAACGAGTTAGTAAAATTTTGCAAGAGTCATACAAGGATTTGAACTCGCTACGCTTTGTTTTTAAGTTATATAGTCTAACTACTTTTCCATGCGCTTTTATTATGGAGAATTATCCGGTGTTTAGAATCAAGCATGCATTAATTGCTTTATACCTGAACAATATCAAAACTTTAACATCATCTCTGACTTTGTCTTGTGTTGACTGAATATTCATGCGGTACTTTTATCATTTGTGTCATTGTTTCTCTCTAAAGAGGTTTTTCTAATGTTACGCAGCAAACAAATAACCAAGTGCTCATATTTTATAATATTAGTACATGTATAATAAAATCAGTTATTTTGTACTAGTTTTCTTTATTTAGTTCAATCTTTATTAGTTGTCTTTGTTTTCCCTAATGGATTTTGAACTTGATTTTTTATTATATTCTGCCCTATATTATACAGAAAGTTAATAAGCATAGAATTGAATGATTAACTAGTTTGAAAAGTAATCTTGTTTAAGAATATGTTATTATATATGTAATATGACGACTGTAAAATGATGTTTTATTTCAGGGCAAGAGACTGACAGATGTGTATCGCTTTCATGTGCTCATCACTACCTATGAGTTAATCATCTCTGATATGTAAGAACTTGTTTGCTAATTATTATTTATACTATTTGTCCTGCTATCTTTTTTGGAATAGATGTTAAACTATATTGTTAATCTTTGTTACTTGATATGATATAAAAAATATCTTTATCATTCTTTTATCTCGTATTCGTTGATTTGAAGATTTTACAGTTAAAGTATTTCTGATAAGCGGTAAGTGAAAAATATTTTAGCATTTGAGTTTCGTGGACAATATTCATTACTGAATGAATTTTTTTAATAACACTGTTACGTAATATATTTAAAAATAGAATTAGACCTTATAATTTTTATTTATTTTTAGTATATGCTTTATTTATATAATAATTGTCATATCTACTTTCCATGCTCTTATATGCTATTCTGTTCCTAGTTGTTATTTGTATTCTTATACTTAAATTATCCTAATTTATCCTAGTTAATTGGCTTTTCTTAATTTATCTTTTCTTTGATATACAATTCTTATTGAGTACTTTCACTGGCAATATTGTTTCCATGTATTCAAATGATATAATAATAAATAATATATATAGTTGAATTACCTATTGAATATACTAGTGAATATATTAGTGTTTTTGATTGTATTAATAGAGAACAGTTGCGACAGTTTGACTGGAGAGTAGCAATCATAGATGAAGCACATCGCTTAAAGAATCGTAACTGTAAACTGCTGCAAGGTCTTGGCTGTTTTGATGTTGTAAGTATGAATGGTTGTTTTATCATGAGAATTATTTAACAAGAAATTTCCATATTTCTGCCTTGACAAATTGACCGCGAATAGACCTAATAAATTGATATTGAAACAACTTCTTTACCAATCATGATCCAAATCAACCCTAAACTTAATCCGAAATTTAATCATAACCCTAACTTTAATCTTAAATTTAAACTTAACTCCAACCCTAAGAACTGACAGTTGGAGCCGATTGGGGGCGGGTCACGTTCTATTTCCTACATCTGTCGTTTATCATCTTTCAACTGTAAATAATGATCATTTCATCATTGAAATGAAATCTAAATGACTTGCAGATATTGCATTTAAATTTGTCTATATCTAATACCACTTTTGTTTATTTATATATTATTTGATATTTTTAGGAACACCGTGTACTGCTGACTGGTACCCCGCTACAAAATAATGTTCAGGAATTATTCAGCTTATTAAGTTTTCTTGAACCCAAGCAGTTTGTATCGTCTGAGGCTTTTAATGCTGACTTTGGAAAACTTGAGTCTGAAGCCCAAGTTGATAAATTAAAAGCTGTAAGTTATATTGTTCGTTTTTTTATTTGTGAAAGATTCCTCAGTCGTCATGTTTTAGTTTTGTTTTATAAGCCGACTGTCTACATTAGTAGAGTAGGATACAGAGTATATTACTTGCGTTTAGAGGCATTCTATAAGTGTGGCGAATTTTTTAAATTTCTTCAAGTTACACAAGGTCAGTCAGAATATCTTATTAACTTAGCATCATTTTGAACAAATGAAGCCCAGATTCAGATAATTGCAATTTTTTATGCTTTGTTTGTTTCAATTAAAATCTTTATATTGAGTACTGATAAAACTAATTTTCATTAAATTGTTAGTTTAGTTGTATATTACTAAAATTGTTAAATCAATGCAAGTATATGCTTGCATTCAATATAAATATATATAATTAAATATAAGTATATAAGCAATAAATAGTCTGCAACATTTAGCAGACTATTTATTGCTTATATATGTAATATATACTTTGTTGTATGCAGTTACTGAAGCCGATGATGTTACGTCGACTTAAAGAAGACGTAGAGAAAAGTCTTGCACCTAAACAAGAAACAATCATAGAAGTAGAACTGACCAACTCTCAGAAGAAATATTACAGAGCCATACTGGAGAGAAACTTTGCTTTTCTAGCTAAGGGCAACACTTCTGCTAATGTTCCTAATCTTGTTAACACTATGATGGAGCTGAGAAAGTGTTGCAATCATCCCTATCTTATTGCTGGTATGTAGACCTGTCAATAGATGACTGGTCTATTACACTGTGTAACTTTTATTATAATTATTTAGAAGTTCTAGCATTTTGACTTATCCCCTTCAATCTGGTCACAAGCCTGTCTCCCTCTAAGATGGGGCGGGATTCAGCAGTGCGCAACAGCTGGCACGGTGTGCCTTTTTGGCATCCGCTGCTGCTGCCACTGAGGTCCTTTCCCAACTTCTTCCCATTCACGTCTTTTCCATCCCGGATCCCGCAGTTGACAGAGCGGAAACAGCGTGGAAG
>JAQIXG010003750.1:0-14157 GCA_034700105.1 Oconnorella tubifera | reverse complement strand
TGAAGTCGACATTCACATTATTTGTTGTTCGTGGAAACGGGGTATAACTTCCTAGGATATTCGTGGATTAAAAAAATATTACTGAACTCTTTGTCATTGAAGTTTTTGTGAACGTTTTGTCTGTGAACATTTTGTCGTGAACGTTTTGTCTGTGAACATTTTGTCGTGAACTTTTGTCTGTGAATATTTTGTCGTGAACATTTTGTCGTGATACCCATTATTTTATATCAGTATTTCATCATAGTATTTGAAAGTAGCATCAAATTTTCATAGTGGCATTTCATATTAATATTTAAATTCATATGGTAGCATTTCATAGTAGCTTTTTAAAATAGTATGCCATTTTATTGTAGCATTTTATTGTTAGTATTCAATTTTCACAGTAGCATTTATTTCACATAATAGTATTTCATGGTACTATGATGGTAGCATTATTTCATATTAGTATATTTCATGGTAACATTTTATACAAGTATTTCAATGTAGCATTTTAAATGAGTATTTTATATCAAATTTTGTAGTTCATATAAATATACAGGTCATTGGCCCGCTACAAAGGTCATTGACTCGCTAGAGAGAAAACTGACAAATATGGAGGTAATTGACCGGCTATAGAGGTCACTGACCTGCGAAAGAGGTCATTGATTTGCTATATAGTTCATTGACGCGCTGTAGAGATCATTAACTCGTTATAGAGGTCATTGACCCGCTATAGAGGTCATTGACCCGCTCTAAAGGTCATTGACCCACTATAGAGGTCACGGACCTGCGAAAGAGGTTATTGATTCGCTACAGAGGTCATTGACCCACTATAATAGAGGTCATTGAATACATAATGTCGTTTAATATTCATTAGCGAGTTTCCTGGTAGGCGAGTTGATCAGAGTCGTTCTGTTCTTATAAAAATGTAAATAAAGTGAATAATTAATTAATTAAAAATAATAATTAATATTAATAAATAAATAAATAATAATTATAATTAATAAATAATAGTTATAATGAATAATTAAACTTTGAAAATATTGCAACTGGAGCATTGGGTTAGTTATTACGTTAATTACTATGTAATTAAGCCTGCTATATGGAAATAATACTAGTAATTAGTACTAATTAATTAGACTATTATATAGCTATTAATTAGTATATTTTAATTCTATAATATTAGTTTTTTAGACAATGTCTATAATTAAACTTTACTGAATATTTGACGTATTTATATTTATATTTGTATATGCTTCTCCACTGATAGCAATCAATGAATCCCCCGCCGATCCCCCCACATTCCGACATGTTCACCGCATCCTCCGCCCTCCCCTCTCGCCCCCCAGGCCCCTCCCCTTGCTCCGCTCCCTCCGCGGATCGCATGTACAGTCAAAGCTTTACCAGAGCCGTCCCCGGACGTCGCGACCCGCCACACCACCATGCCCCGCCTCATTCCCTCGAGGGAGCCGCTGGGGACTGGGAGGCCCGTGAGGAGGCGCGGCGGCGAGAGCTGGACGAAGTGCGGGCGCGGGCTGCTCAGATGGAGAAGACGATGCGTTGGTGGTCAGATTGCACGGCTAACTGGCGAGAAAAATGGAGCAAAGTGAGGGGGGAGCGAAATCAGTCGCGTGATGAATGCAGACAGTTGAGGGCGCGCATTGAGGGGGGAGCGAAAGAGTGCGTGGGGCTGAAGAGAACCCAGGGGGAGCTGAGGGAAGAGATACAAACTTTAAAACTCGAATTGGAGGCGGTTAAAAGAAAACATTCGGTAATTGAAGGGGAAGGAAAACAGGAAAATGGCCTGGGGGATAAGTCGTTGGGAGGGAGGGTTTTAGATTTAGGGGATGGGGGGAGGATTGAGTTGAATGTTTGCGAGAGTGGGGGGGAGGGGGTGGTGAGCCCGAGGGTGGAGGAGGGGGTGGAGTTGAGGAAGGAATTGGAAGAAGCTAGGAAATCAGTCGAAACTGAAACACGGTAAAAGATAATTTGTTAAAAATGTAGGGAATGTTCTTATATGATCTTAATTCCAAAGCAAAATTATGATTTCTTTCATTTAGGATAGTTAACAATTGAAAATTAATAAAATAACATTCATATATTATGGATTGAAACTAAAGTTGTGTAATGAATTCAGTTGAGATGCAATTTTTTGTATTTGTTAGAGAAAAAACTGAGTTGATTAGAAAGTTGAAAGTTTTGCAAGATGAATTTACAGTTTTGTCAACGCAACTGGACGATGCTGTTAAGTCTAAACAAGATGCGTCACTAGAAGTCAGTTTATCATTGAATAATCCTTTAATTATTTAATATAATTAATGTAATTGTGATCTAATATATCAATCTAATAGATCTAATAGTTTATCTGTTAGATCTAGTAGATTTTTATATTAGATAACTTCTTTAATTGTGATTAGTTTGTAATCTAATTGACACTAACTAATAAAAAATGATACAATTTAAAACAAAACTGAATTTGAACTGAATCTTGCTAGATATTTTCTTGTGTTTGAAGATTGAAGTTATATTTCGCAAGAGTTAAGATATGTATAATATATATGTTTGTATAATATATATATGTATAATTTGTATGAAAATATATATAATGTGTATTATACGTATAATGTATATAATTATGTTTTGAAATAGATATCCAAGTTGAAGCAGTGGAAGCAGGAGAGAGTTGAACAGATGGCATCAGACTTGGAGGATGAGTCTGTCAGTGGAAGTGATTTGGATCGTAAGCTGTGTGACCTGCGCAAAGAGGTGTGGTGGAATTTATAAAGATCTTTATTTTTTCTTCTGTTGATTTGTTTATGTGAATCCTCTTTCTTGTTGCGTACAGTAGACTGAATGTCTAGACAGAATGCAATGGAACATTAGAACGCGTTTAATTTTGCAACTTATTATAAGGGGCATTTATTTAGTTATGCAAATTATTGCTGTTTAAGTTTGTGCATTTGATTGTACAAATGAGTGATATTTAATGTAATTATTAATTAAGCAAATGAGCTCTGGTTTTATTTGCATATTTGGTTTTATAAAGTAGTGATATTGTTACAAGTCATTTTTTGAATATACCAATGATTTTTTTATACAATTTTGCTTTAAATCGCTTATTCAATTTTGTTAATTTAATTTCTCTTGATTTTTTTCTATTTATCAGCTGGAGAAATTGCAGGCTGAAAACGCGGCCGAATGGGCCTCGAGGGAAAAGTTAGAGACAGAAAAGTTAGTCCTGGAGAGAGAGAATAAAAAACTTAGAGCTGATGTGACGCACATGGAAGAAGAAATGAATAGGAAATCTCGTACGTCAAGCATAACGCTTGATTTAGACGTTAAGACTTTACAAGATGAACTTAACGCTAAAATGAAGGTTTTTTCTATTATTTGCTTTGTTTTGTTTTATTTATTTGCTTCTTATTCATTTTGTTGAATTTTTTACAGCATTTTTGTATTAATTTTAAATTCTATACATTTTGTAGGCTGAAATAGATTAAATTAGACTGAAATAGATAGATTAATTAAAACTTCGCTTAAATTAAACAAACGATGCAATTAATCAGATTTAATAGTGTAATATAGTTAGTTATACTAATTACATTTATAGTGTAATATAAGTATATTACACTATAAATGTAATTAGTATAAATATTATAAATTTAATTATTTTAGAAGAATTACTGATAGGATTATTAACACTTCTACAGTATCGAATCATACTATCGATGTAATAATTTGGTTGTTTTTTACGCAACCAGGAATTGACAGAATTGAAACACACTCAGGTAAAACTGAAGAAGAGTTTACAAGATAAGGTAGCTGAGTTGGACCATGCAAGGAGCAGGGGGGAGCAGTATGAGGGGGAGGTTAAAAAGTTGAGATATCGTATCGAAGAACTTAAACGAGATCTAGCGTCGGCGGAAGATGAGGTTGTGTTTTATTTACGGAATATAATTTAAAAGTTATATTTATACAAAATGCTTTTTGAAGTTGAAAAAGTTGAAGAATCTGATGATTATTTTGTTGAAAGTTTCGTATTTTTTTATGAGTTTTAGCCTTGAGTCTGTGCTTTATTTTGATTAAAAAACATTTCTTTTGGACATTTTTTATTCAATAAAAGAAACACTAGTATTTGTTTATTTTTAAAATTAACAGTACATTATATTAATATACTAGTTTAATATTGTCATTAGTCTCACAGAATTTTTTCAAATGCGCATTAATTTGCGATATATTTAGTTTAATGGTTTTGTATTTTACTTCATTTATCGAATAAAAATATAATTGATAGAATTTAATATAATTTCAACTCTATTTATAATTTTAAAAATATAATTTGAATCTTCTCACTTTAATGAACACAGTCTGACCAGAGTTCTCAACACGTCAGAAAACTGCAGAGAAATAACGATGAGTTACAACAACAGGTTGAGGGTTTGAGTCTTCAGGTCCAGCATTTACAGAATCGGCAGTCTAGTACATCCCCCCCTGGGTCTAGGTCTAGTCTGCAGGGGGGTGTGGGGATAGAGCCTCTCTCGGGGGGAAGGGAGGTTAGTGTGCCTCCCTTGGGGGGAGGGGAGGGGAGTGTGCCTCTCTTGGGGGAAGGGGAGGGGAGTGAAGCGGGGGGGAAGGAGGGAGGGAATTCAGATGCTTAGCATTTTATTTTTAAGAATAATTTAATTAATAATTGTAAATTGGTATTAAATGATTTTGTATACGCGAGTATTGATCTTTGAGACTATTGGTTGCTAGAGCTAGGGTTAGGGTAATTTAGTTGTCATATGTTATTTATTGCTGGATAAATATATCGCATAATCTAATTAAGCTGTGAGCTGCTGAGGATTCAACCCTTGCTGCATATAATGATTGTGTTCAGTGACAATGCATCTGGTTATTTGTACATTTTTTTCTTAAATGTTTTATTGTAGTCTGTATTGTTGCATCGCTACGAAATGCAGCATTGAAGAGGCTGATGGTCAAATTGACTTGGCTCTATCATATGAGAATTTGATTGTCATTGATTGAATTAATTTTTTATGTTTAAATGGTTTTTATTTGTTTTTTGTAGTTTATACAAAAATACAATTTATCATTTTTATTAGTTTTGTGTTTTTTACACTAATGTTATTTATTATGATCACATTTAACTGCTTTCTTTTAGATGTAATTATTGGATTTTGAATTGATAACAAAGCATTATTATTAATTAATGATATTGAACAATCTGACTAAACTGCTGGCTCAATGGTAGAGAATGGAACCCGGAGTTTAGGGTTCGAGTTGTGATTGAGCAAAAATGACAGTCGCTTGCTGCACTATTTAGCAAAATACTTAATGAAACCTTAATATTTTGCAATATTTAACTTGATATTGCAAAATTGTAAGTTAATATTGCAATATTTCGCAATATCAGATGACCTCAATATGTGGTAACTTAACAGTTAGTTTATGAATAATAAAATCGTGCAGTATATATATATATATACATGATTTTTTGCATAGAATTTCAGTTATTCAATACTCGCATTAGATAATAATTCTCATATCTAAACTTTTTTGGCTAATACTCTATGTTATAAAATCACAGTATAATTTCTGATGTACATTCGACAGACTGTATGAATAATCGGCTAGTTAGTATTGAGCATTCAATAGCAATATTCATCAATAGTATCAATAGTCATGGCATTTTTAGCACTGACTACAAACATTGTTGAATTGCAATCATAAAAATTGACTACGAATGAACATATTGTACGGGCTCAATAACCAATAACAGTGGGATATTTAGTGCAATTATATATGTCATTTAGGTATTGGTTAGTTTTATTATAAAATATCAATGTCTGCCTCATTTGCATGTTAATTTGAATCTTTTATTTATCACGTGGAGTTAATTTGTGCAGTATTTATACTTCTTTTATTGAATTAATTCTTTATTTGGTTTCTTTTACTAGATGTAATTCACAGCATCTAGTCTGTATAATATTGAATCTCACCAATTATAGAAAATAGTTGAAATTTGATTTTATTTCAAACTTTATAACTTTCTCTTTTTTTAAATTTATTTATTTTGTAAATTACTGTCAATTTTTGTTTGTTGTGTAAAGAGAATGTTAAATAATTGAATTAGTTATATCACTTCCTATTTGATGTTAAAATTAAATTTACTTTTAAATTTAAACTAATGCGTTTAATTTTTCATTAAATTAAATTACATTATATTATTATTCTGACCCACCCTACCCCCCCCCCTCCACCTCCACATTCATAAATTTTTCACCCTTTGACATAATCCCTGAGCTTTTAAATTAAATTAACCCCAAAAAACACTTGAAAATATAGATAAATATTATTTCAGTTTTTTTTTTAAAGAGTAAACGTAGGATAATGCTATTAACATGACATATTACATATCGTATAACAGTGAAGTCAGTTCAGTTAATGTTATAACAGAATTACTTTGTGAGTCCTTGATACAAAAATTTACAAACTTGCAGCGTTAAGTATATAGTGAGCATTTTAATGAAACAACCACAGATCAAACAAAAGTAACAGTCCGGATACAATCTTTTGGGATATCCATAAATCAAATCCTGATTTTAATTTTAAAGGATAAAAATTACGCAAAATGAATATCTTCTTACGAGCCAATTTTCTGCACCTTGGAATTATCAAAGGTCTTGGAATGTTTTTATGATATATGTAATATACCATAGGATACATATATCACATTTTGAAAGTATGAAATTTCAAATGATGAGCGTTTTAAAATAATTTTTTTTCTGATGGGACATAAAAACAGAATCCACTCATCCTCCTCTTTCTCACAATGTCAAAAGATTTTCACAAGATCTTGAACTAGGTCTCCTCATTTTCTTTTTCTTCCTCAAAGAAGCTTGAATAATCCTCGATAACATTCCGTTTTTAGTTTTAGCCAGACAGCTAGGTTCATTGCTGCTTTCGTGTTCACGAGGGGGCTGATGCTTGACGGTGGAGCGCCGCCTACCGTGCCTGAGGCGCCTGGCGTGCCCCAGGCGTATCTGCTTCAACATACCCACCAGGAGGTCGTCCACTTTGTGATTTAAGATGGCAGATACTTCAATGTATTTACTGTCGTAAGTTTGGGCGAGTGATTTGCCTTCTAAAAAAGTTAAGTTTAACCGCATGGATTACCGTATTATATGAACATTGTCTCGGACAATTTAATCGTCTTACTAAAAAGTGCAGCAAGTTAGGAAATTAGTGAGCTATAAGGGATTCGAAACTGGACTTTTCGCATCCGAGAGCAATGCTCTAACCACTTTTCTAACGAGCCGTGGTTAACTTCAAATGTTATTTTCTAACAGCGTTTTGTAAGTAGCATTTAAATGAATACCCGGTATTTATTAGTGTTCTGAACTTTGATACCTTAGAAGAGTACCTAAGTACTCTTACTCACTGAATACTTAATTTTTCATTCATCCGACTTATTTGAGTAGTTACCGTATCTAATCTATTTGACTTTATTAAACTTTTTACACTAATCTTTATTGGACAATTACTTGGATTACTGTCTTACTTCTTAAAATGACAAATAACAATTATTGCTAACCTTTTCAACGTATTAAATCTATTTAATTATTTTTCGTAATAAAATTTACTGACCATCTTTGGCAATCATTCTCGAACGTTCCAGATCGCTTTTATTTGCAACTAAAATGATCGGCCTCCTACTCGCTACGTTCCCGCCCTCCCGCCCCGAGACTCCGCCCATTTCGTCCCCCTCGCTGACCCTCCTCTCCTCCCTTATACTACTGATGACGTCAGTAGCTTTTAGATAAGAACGACGATCAATGATAGAGTAGATGACGATGTAAGCGTCGACGTCATATTCTCTCCAAACGTCAAGCTCCTTCGATATATGGCAAAACATTAACATCAGCAGAAGATAAATATTTAACTTTATCGAAATATTAAAATTATCAGTGATTTAGCCAAGTTATGTTACACCCCTCCCACCCCCTACCCCTCAATGAGGTAGCCTTAATATAATATCTGTAGTATTAAATATGTTAGTCTAGCGTTAAACTTTGTAACGATTTAGTAAAAAAGGAACCAGGTACGCGGGAGGCACGAAGTTCAGTGATAATCTAAAGAAATTAATAACACATTTTTTGAAACAAGACTCACACCTTTCTGTGAAATCCTGGTTCCGCCACTGAAAATAACAACCACTTGGAAGGACTCGTGAAAATACTGTAAGTAACTTTTGATATTATCATTAAAAGAATAATCAGATTCTTAGATAAAGAATAGTTTCTATCCATACCCTCGTAATAAATTGCGACGATTTCTAGCGGTGTTAACGGTTATATAAAAATAACTTTCGATCTTATTCGTCGCTTTGCCGCACCCTTTAGCATGACCGAGTCGCAACTCGGAGTTGAAAGAGTCATGAAAGAATTGAAATCCAATTATTGATACGATTGCATAGTGCTGAGTCAAAGCCAATTACACCTTGAAAGAAGTCTAGTGACTTTTTGGATTAAAAGAAAATGTTATTCGTCGCACACTTCAATCTTTTTTGAGCCAATCTTTATTTTTATAAAGCAAAAATCGAACATAATTTAAACTATTCTGAGAAATGCTGCGAAATAAAATCAAAAAGTTCAGATAAAATAACGGTAAAGAAATATCTTAATAAATTAACGATCGATTCAACGTAATAAGCTATAAAATATAATAATGAATTACTTTAGCTAAAAATTAGCTGACTTTTGATCAGATGAAAGAGCGACAAAATATATAATTTCAAATAACTAAATACAAATAGTATGTTATTCTACATACATATTACAATACGTATTATACATACAATACATCATTACTAAGCAACATTTTTTTGATAAAATCTAACATCATATTATATCGCAGCAAGCAGTGACTACAAAGGACGACGAAAATCAGAACGGAAGAGGATTGAGGGAGAGAAAGGGAAGAAAGGAGGGAGGGATTAACGTACAGGGGTGTAGGAAATTGATGAGAGCGTTCAATATTGCAAGAGACTTGCTCGAAATCCGTTTAACAAAGGCTCTCCTTCGATGCAGTGCTTTGAAAGGAAAGATATTGCTCGGTTCATTGTAGCGAAAGCTTCAGCACTTCATCTGCATTATTAGTGTTACATCTTTTTTACCTCGCAATCCAATAGCTCTTTCATTCTCTCTCGTTCGCTCTATTTACGTCGACTTTTATACGTTGACTATTTATCTTCAATTAGGAATTGGCTTTGATTTTTATTGTACATGTGCGAGAATTGTAGCGATAAAGGATTATGATTGTGGTGAAATTGAAGTTAGTGTGAAATTTTTGATTGAGATTCAATTTTGTGCAATAAATGTATACGATTGTTACAGTAAAGTCGAGATTAGAAGAAAAAGTATAAATTTGGAAAGCTATGATTTTTAAAGATAAATAGCAATATGATTCAAAATTATAACATTGAAACAATTTTGTAAGTTAAGACTGAGCTAATGTACTTGAAGAATCGAGATAAAGATTTTATAATTTAACACTTAAACTCATTTTAAAATTAAATTTTCATTTAATAATCAAACTTTTTTTATAAAACGTTTGATAATTAATCATCATAACTTATATATAAATTAGAATAGTTTTATAGAAAAAATTATGTCTACGCACTAGTAAATTTAACCATCAATAATGAACAATTATAATACATTCATACTATTATAATATATGTTATTATAATATATTATATGCATTCAGTGTGTTTACTTAAATCAATTTCAATTTTCTTTTTCGTGTTAATGTCTCCACGCGTTTTAGAAACAAAACACGACCGTGCTGCAAATTTTTTATTATCCCAATGGGTCGATCTAACTCTATTATGGCTGACGCCTCATCATTATCAAGTACCTATGGAGAATATACTAGATCAGAACTGTTGGTAAATTATTGTTGTAGTCCTAATGAATACTTAATAAGAAGTTTGTCACAATCATCACTCTTTTCTATGCAAATCAATTTACTGTGACCCTATAATGTATAGTGTGAATTTTATGCGCAGACGAATATTTTAAGTTAGGAACTTTTGACTTCTACAAATCTTTGTATTTCAAACTTGTGAACTGAGCAATTCTACAAATCCCACCATCAATCAGTCTCTATATACGAGATATTATGACAGAAATACAAAATCAATGCTAGGATTGTCTCACATTCAATCCCCTTTCTCGTACAATTGATACGAAATGACTTCTCAACTTTGTTATCGTCACTTTGATTGGACCCCAGACGTTCCAATCGTAAAGCAATAATCTCTATTGAAACTGCGTCGTTCTGCGTCGTATATTCCGTAACGTGACGCCGCAATGGGCTTGCGACAAAACGCAACGGACTTGACGACTAAACGCGACGACGGCGCAAGAAGCACTTAAAGTCTTATTACGTAAGCACGCACAAGATTTTATGTTAGGTCCTTTCAATGAAACATTTTCGGAATTATTTTTATTACTCGCACGCAACGCTTTAACCTTAAGACGTAAGGAGTGGCGTGAATAAGATTAGGCAAGCATACGAAGCACTGAGGCTTAACTGTCAAGAACCTTACGTGAAATTTAAACTACGGATAAAACTCCGTAACAAGTCACGCAGTTTGAGTATTTTTGCACATACCAAATTATGCACTAAATGTAAGCTTATGCATCATATGTATCAAGGCCCGTTAGAGAAGTGGTTAGAGCACTGGACTATGACATGACAGGTCCAGGTTCGAATCCTGGAAAGCTGACTTTTTCTGTAACTATCCTTTTGTAAGACGTTTAAATTGAAATCTAGGTCTTCGACATCGTTAATACGGTAATCCAGAAGTTATACGTAACCTTAGCCCTAACCTTAAACGTGTATAACATTAATACGAGGTATAATTACTAATTTGATTAAAGCATAGATCTGCAGTAAACTAACCCCGGAATAAGGCAAGTCGATGAATTCCATGATAGATTCTTCTCCATCTAGTAAAACAGGAACAGATATCTCTCGACCATCATCTAAAAATTCATTTTAAAAATTCATTAAAAATTAAGCGCATCTATATAACGCGCAATTGTTTATTCAGAATAACTAGAAACAAAATGTGACGAATTGTTTTCAAGTCTCTATTTCAGTCGATGGAATTTTCTTTTACGTAGATCATTGATTTTAAGATAAATGCGTCAAGTTTGAATTCATTGATTTTATCATTGTTTAAACAGTTTTCACTGAATTCCGATACTTTAAACAATTGACGTTTAAATTCATAACGCTTCTTTTTACTGAAGAACCAGTATAGAATTTATAGTAAACGTACTCCAATGCAATCTAATTATAAATTTTATTTATAGGGACATAAAAAATCATCAAATATTCAACATTTATTATTATTTCATTGATTTTAAAAGTCGACATCCTGATGCCCTAATCAGTTTATAATTCTAGTCAATATTATAAAGACGTTGCGAAAGCGGCGTTATGACGCAACCGCAACGTCGTCGCGACGGCGATTATCGACGCAACGCTTTCAAGATTGAACAGTCGGCTATTATTCTTATTAGCGTTTACGACGCAATGTTTGTTTTTACGTTCATTCAAGTAGCTGCTCTATTATAATACCAGAGTGCTAAAGATTTATGAACAACATAGATGTCACAAGAACAAGCAGAGACTCATTTATAAAAGGTGCACAGTTTATTTGGGATTTGTGAAATGCGAATATATTTTCGAATGCGAATATATTTAATATGCGAATATATTAAATATATTTTTATTCTAAAATAGGCTGCAACATTTGAATTAGCCATCTGAGGATGCAAAATGTACTCGAGATTATAATATGTAATTTATTATAAATTACGTATTGTTAAATTATGTACTTTTATTAAGTCATAAATCAAACTCTTTCCCACTATGCTGAATTAACTTTTCGTCATGATTACGTCATGATCGTAAACTTCTTAGGATGTTAGATGTGAGTTAGGATGTGATTGAAATAGATTATTTTTAAAGGGAGATGAAACAGCATTGTTACACCCGCATTTGCACAGAAGCAATGCTCTATCGATAAGCATTTAAACATCCGCTGTCAATATCTTTTATAGCATTAAAGATCTGTTTCTTTTTAGCTACTATATTACTCGGCATTGTTTACTAATGTTATAACAAAATAAACCAGTTTATGGATTCTGAGCACATAATATGAAATGCAAACATTTATTTCTCGACAGAATTGGACCTGAGTGCGACGTTTGTATACAATTTAATATAAAATATTTACATTTACACAGAAACCAAAAACAAACTAAAAAAGTAGGTTCTGCATTTGGAGAAAAATAGCTTACAATGTTGCGAATACAGAAAATAGAGAATGACAGTGCGTGCAAGGAGCAGATGTTTTTAAAGATGAGAGACAAATTGATATTGTTAATAAATAATGAAGCGAATGATAAATAAACTGATTAATAATTATTGATTAATTCAGGATAGATAAATGCAACATTATTTGAATCGATTTAAAAGAACAAAGCTACTTGAATCTTGTTTAATTACGCAATTTATATTCATATATGTTTAATTTAATTTATCCTAGTTGGGATTGCAAATTATATCCTTACTTATTATACTAATTAGATTTAAATTCTTCAGCTAAACATTGCAAGATTCATTGCAAAAATACTGACAAAAAAATCCAGGAGTATAAATGATCAAATCTAATAATGCAAAATCTCAGAAACAGTATTTTTAATTAAATAATATAGCACTGTATATCACGCATCGTATTACACATTATTAAAGCGTAAAATCTAGCGTTAATAATTATTTCTAGAGGTAGAATAATTAATAAACAAATATCGAAAATGAATGATTTGCGCTCTTCTTTTCAAGATAAATTTTACTCACTCATACAACATGAGAAAAATAAATTTTATATTAGATGCTAAGTTAATTTTTATAAGGAATGCTACACACTCAGCATAAATTTGCATAAAATATTTTATATATAATTAATCTTCTAGAATATTTAACTTCCTACAACACTCCCTGCTAAAATTGGAGAATAACTTATATACTTAATAATGTATAAAGTATTACATAGTATACAGTATTATATATAGTATATAGTGTTCAATCAGCAAAAATGAAGGATCAATTAAAAAAACAATCAATAACAAAACTAAATACTGAATAAAATTTTGGCAAAATATTCATCTTTGCAAAGGATCAAAGTTAATCTATAGGTGGCTTCATGTACACTGAACAATCATTCTGTAAAAATCATTGCTATGTACTCGGGAATAAAAATAAGCCGCAATTTTTTTCTTTTGTCTTCCAGCAATGTTTCATTTTCTGTTCGTGAATAGCCTCGGCTATTCCTTTCAGCAAAGGCGACAGAATTCTATTCAGTTGAATTGAATAGAACGCAAGTTTAGAAAGAATTCAACGCTTCACCAGAAACTAACCCGAGATTACTAAAGACCGAGCCAAGCATCCTCTTGATATTTCTAAAATCACGTTTTCTGGTAATATAACATTTCTAGAATTTATTCAGTTAAATGAACCGGAAGTTATAATGAGTTTACTTTTAGAACTGAGATTTATTTTACCGGAGAATAGTACATTTTTGATATTAAGTTTCGATTTGATGTAATTTTGGTATCCCGCGTATAAAAAATTAATTAATTGTATATATAATTTTTTGTTTATTGTATAAAAAATGATACAAATAATTGATATAAATAATTGATTCAGACAATTGATTTACACTGATTAAAATAATTAAGAGATTTTTGTTTAGACCATCAAATCTTTATTAACTTTATAATTCAGTTACTTATAAAATTATTCAACAATATATTTAATTGTGCCACTATTTTGGCCCACCCTGTATATTGAATTTGTGGGCAAATAACCTTTCTTTGTTTTTAATCAAGCATGTCTTAAGAGAATGTAATATCTTGGTGCAGTGAAATAACAACCAAATGCGATTTAGCGGAAAAGATTGCTTACACAGTCGATGTTACATGCTTTAAACCTACCGAACAAGATTATTTTATTATCAAAAATAAAGATGAGTTTATTAACAAAATATAGCAATGCAAATTGACATTACAAAATAAATATAGAATAAATACATAGTAG
>JAQIXG010003749.1:0-14158 GCA_034700105.1 Oconnorella tubifera | reverse complement strand
TATTTTTGACTTTTAACTAGAAAATTAATAACTTATTAATTTTTAATTACCACTAAGAAAATTAATAACTTATTAATTTTTAATTAAAAATTAATTTTTAATAAATTATTACAACATTTTATAAGTTATTGTATTTCTCAGTATGTAATTATACGACTTGATCTACTTTTCATGTTTTTTTCTTGAAGTTTTAAAGTTTTTAAAGTGTTTTCCTCAAGTTTTTTTGTAAAGTTTAAAGTTTTTATGAATGTCTTTAGAAAGCTTAGTATACTCTAATATAACTATGAAACGATAATTATTTTGAACTGATTGAAGATTTTGAAATCCTAAACTAATTACTAAATTACTAATTACTAAACTAAAGCTACTCAATTGGTCTGCCTGTAATGTCTTCTTAAATAATTTATAAAAAAAACAATATATAAAAAAGGGGGGGGGGAAATGTAACAGTTCATTATCGGGGGGGGGGGGGTTGTGAGGGTTATGAGCTTGCCCCAATTAAAAATAGCGTTATGTGAGGCGATTTTATGATTTTTTAGATTCTTATTTTGTCACATTTTGATATTAAATACATTAGTTTATAGTATAAACTTACGGATATAATATCAAAATATGACAATATATACAAAAGAATACATTCTTATGAGCCTTGACTAAATTAAATAAAAAATAAAAAATAACATTGGTGTACACACCTGCTTTAAGACACATCTGGTGTAATTTATCTTGGTGTTCGTGTTGTTATTAATGCTACCACTTATGAAGATAGTTTCCCCTGGCACAAAACACCTTTTGTTGATGGTTATGTTTGCCGAAACGTTACCAGAAATACAGCAGCAACATGTTGCCGACTTCTCCAGCGTCAAAGTAAAAGGTTCCTGTGGAGTGGTAACAACTTTTCATGAAATAACAAAGTAGTGACATTGTTTTCATAAAATAATACAATGGCAATGGCTTTTATGATGTATGTTTAATAATGTATGATTTTTATTCATACATTATTACAGAGTGGTAATAATGTATGAATCAACTATTAATAAAGAATAAAATATTATTAAGGAAGATATAACATAGCAAAGTGTTAAGGCCAACAAGGATAAATACAGTAAAATTGATCTAAATCCCTTAGGATAAATACAATTAAACTTATCTAAGCCAACAGTCCTGAACACGAAATCTACTGTAATACTTTTTTAAACCAAATAAAACATACCCACTCACTTTATTTGTCTCTTAATGTCACATCAGCACAAAAGCATATCTAGGGATATAATCTAAGCTAAGCATATAGAAAAAAAGACGAATAAACGGTTCATTCTTGACGTATACCACAGTACAGACATTTTCTTTGAGAATAGAAGTAAATAATTTTCCTATGAGAATAACAATGCTTTATACATTGTTATTTCAAACAAATATTCATTCACAAATAAACGACCTACTACTAAGCATACCTACCCTTAGAATCACAGGCTCCAGGTTCAAATCTAGACTGCTCAACACAGTGAATGCCTCCAAAGTTACATGGTCATATTTCCAAGGTTTGTCTATTACCCCTTTTGCAAAGTAACGAACACTACCAACAGATCCTTCAAATGACGTTGGCAGGATGGCAGGAAGGATAAATTCAAAAGGATACTGGTAAGAACCTGTATCTAGTGTTGTTGTATCCGTTCCTGCCAAAAAAATCAACATAGAAATCGTAATATATAAACAAAATATCTCATATATAATTGGCTAAGTTCGTCTGTCTGTAACTCGATATAATTAAGCTATTAAGATAGATCCAAGGGTTTTCAATGCTACCATTAAATCAAGGCTACTACTCAAATTGGATGAAATATTAGTAATATAGTTGAAATATGGAAATATAGTTGATAGTTGATAATGAAAGGATTTCTCAGATTTAAACATTTATGCGTTTTTTTCTTTTTTATGCCTGTCGTCTGACAGGCTTTGCTGCTAGTTAGTGTATAAATTGTTATATAACCGTATTGTTACTTCATTTTGACTGTGCTAATGTGCAACAAAGTTACAAGATTTCAAGGGAAGATAGACTTTTTTTAACATTAATTATTTATTGTTAGTTTTATAAATAAAAAGACTTAAAACACGGTACCCCGACAAACTGTCCAACAATACATTAACCTGACAAATAACTCGAACTAACTCTAAACAGACCCCTGAATCTAATCCTAACCCTTACTTCAATCCTAAACCTAAACCTAACCTTAATTCTAACCCCAAACCTAAGAACTAACAGTCGGGGTCAATTTGTCAGGGCCCATACGACGGGGTCATATTAAAATAAAATTGAAGCAATTACATAAAATGCTATTTGATAATATTTATTGCTAAACTTATGCTTTAATGTAATTATTTCAATGACAAAAGACTACTATTTTGAAGGGTATTAAATCAAGTAGGGCCTAACAAAAGCAGTTGTCGGATAGAGAAAATAGAAAATTTAAGTTCAAATCAATCAGAATTTACTATTACATCCATGATCATGATAATAATGATTATAATGATTATTTTTATGATAATGATGAAGATGATAAGGATTGTGATGATATAGCGTTATTAAAGAAACAATTATAATTATTACACTGAATTAAAAGTGAAACATTCACTCTTAACTTTCTTTCTGTTATACAAAATTTAGTAAAATTAACGAGTCTTTTAAAACTAAACAATCTTTTTGTGCTTATGGGACATTAAGCGACAAACGTACCGTCTCCATAAAGTAAGAATGTTTCATTAAAGTAGACTTCCTCAGATCTATATGTGGATTTGTTTTTGCCACTACCATTTTGCCAGAAGACACTGGATCTACCCAGGAGTAGAACCTTGATACCTAAAAAAATATTCCAACCAAAATAGGTACCCTGACAAAACTGACCGGAATAAAAAGACCCAATAAATTAATCTCGAATACATTAACCTGACAAATCGACCCCAAACAAATTAACCCAACAAATCGATCCCGAATAGTTTGACAAAACGGTCCCTATTGCATTAACCCGACAAATTGGTCTCCAATATATTAACCCAACAAAACGACCCCGAATACATTAACATTACAAATCGGCCCCAAATACATTAACACGACAAATCGGCCCGATCAATTCACTTAATAACCATAACTGAAACCAAACCTAAACTTAGCCCAAAATCTAATCCTAACCCTAATTTAATTCCTAAAACCTAACAGTAAAAGCAAGCAGTTTAGGAAGAATTAGAGGAGTCACAATAATAGACTGCTTCCTGTATATACATTAAAATTTAAAATTGTACATAAAATAATATTGTACATAAGTATTGTATACAGTAAATGTACATTGAACATAAAATTGTACATAATTCAATGTACATAAAATTTGAATCAGTGCCATTGCACTACTCTGGTTTAGCTTTTAACAATTTCATTTATTAGTTAATAATAAGTTTACACAACACAACCAGGATCAGAAAAATAACTTTCTCAGAATAAAGATTTCAATAATTTACGATTTCATTTAAAAATAAATAACTGTCCATCAACAAATCTTAGGTCTGAGTCCGAGTGGCTGGCCATGTTTCGTAACTTGCTACATCCTTTAGCAAGACGCTAAACTATCCTCAAATTCATACAGAAACTGTTGTAAAGTATAAAATTGTAAGTAGTGCTGTACCGAATAGTGACTTTTACTATTCGGTAGAACACAAAGAGTGACTCCTAACTATTTGGCCAAATACCATTTTATTAAATAGGAAGAAAGTAATATAGAACATGAACGGACACTTAATGTTGAAAGCATGAACGGCCCCTGTATGTTAAAACAACCAACACATTGTAAAAGGGTCAGAATGCTAATGCTTATGCATAACATAGCCAAGCCGCACGCTTGCAATCACGACTATTGACTATGCAATGAATGAACAGATTGGTTGCCGCCCGCTCAGCTCACTCCCGTGGCCAGACATAATAAGTAGAGTAAGCTAGATATTAATTAATCTTAGACGTTATACATAAGCTGTGTCATACATAGCTTGAGTCTTTTGTTTATAAAGGTTTACCTAATTATACTATTCGTATTCGGTTGCGGCCAACTATTCGTCCGAATATGAATAGTTCATTTAGAGCAATATTCAGCGACGATGCGAATATAAAGCAACTATTCGGTACAGCCCTAATTTTAAAAGAATTTAGTTTTGAAATAACATACAACTTACTGTATTCAAATTGACAGAAAATAATACAGAAATACATTATAAAGTTAAGTTTAACGTCTAGATTACAGTATTATACGAACGATATCAAACATAGCTGTTAATTTAGGCGTCTTACTAAAGGGTGCAGCAAGTTAGGTTTAATGTCTGAATAACCGTATTATATTAAAGCTGTTTCAGACGTAGCTGTCAATTTAAGCGTCTTACTAAATTGTGTGGCAAGTTAGAAAAATGCTGATCTATCCAGGATTAGAACCTGGACCAGTTACGTCCGAGTCTAACGCTCTATCCACTTTTCTAACGAGAACCTTGATGAAATAGTAATCTATTAATAGCTCACTTCTCATTTTCATTGGTTCTCCAAGTGTTACATTCAGTATGCCCTTTATCCATTGGCCTGGAAAATAAACCTTCTGGGGGTGATCGAAAGTTACTTGAAATATTTCAAGTTTCCCCATTTCTCTACGTCTGTGTCTATGTGAAGGGAGGGGATGTGTCAAAATGCGAAATTATTCTAAGATGTAAAATAAAATTATACAAAAATACACATTTCAAATCTTGCATTGAAAGAATGATAGAAAATTACAAAAGTCGTTTTTAATAAAAAAAGTTTCGGTATTTAATTAATTTCAAGAGAGATGTGAACAGAGGTGAAAACTATTCAGTTAAATTATTTAAAAATAATGTCATTTAAAATTATCAGTAAAAATAATGACAACTTACTTTTGCGGTTTTCAACTAAATTTTCAAAAACATTACAAATTCATTAAAATTCAGCATTAAAATGAAAAAACATTAAACTAAGTTATGTAACAATTCGTATTAAATATAAAACAAGAAATAAATTTTGCATAAAATTCTAACAAATTGCTAATCGCTTATTAAGTTCACTGATTAAAATAAAGTTAAATTTAGAGACAGTTTATAAACTTAGTTAAAAATTATAATTAAAAACAAATAGAATACTGCTTACGAAATTGTATTAACTCAGACTGAACACTCATTAACTATTAAAATTCTATTAAAATAGAATTATAATAGAATTACAGTATAAAGACTGACTTTTAAAATACCATATGATAATTTTTCTCATGAAAGTTTCAGCGCACGGGCCGCGATTGAAGCTTTGAAAGTTTCAAAGCAGCTTCAAGCCTTCAAGGTCAGATAGGCACATGGCTGTCTGGATATAATTATGCCTTCAATATTTGGCTGCTATGTAGAAATAAACATAGTAATTGGTTAAATAGCTCATTGCAAGAATTCTTGCAGTAAGTAATAACAAGTCTTGTTCGAGTCTGTTATAAGTACAAGGTCATTGCATTGTCACACGCATGGGCAACTTCTAGAACAGAGGGCCATTCTGACATTTTATGATCAGCTCAAGGGCCGCGCACCAAAATCGCAGACACATTTTTGTAAATTCATTAACCCAGAGAAAGCAGAATTATTTTATTCGAAGCAAATAAGTCTGATAATGACGTTTAACGTTGAACTCCTTCCAAAGAGAAGCTGTCTGTGAGCAAACAGTCAGACTAACATATTTTTTGACTCCGCAAAAAAATTATCCTGTGTTCACTGCTCATTAAATAACCGGCATTCACTCTCCGTTTTTCTTTTCATGGAAACTGAAATCATTTTTAAAATTAATTAATCAATTAAAGCTTCCATTATCAAATTTAAAAAAAAAATCTGATTTTAAATCTACTTTAATTATTTCAAACCAACACAGAAAACAATTTAACCAACACTGAGCTCAGTGACTTATAATTGTAAATAAATCTCCGCGCACAAATAAATTACATCTAAAAATTAAGCAAAGTCGGGAATCACATCATATTAATATTAATAACAACATAGAAAAAATTCTATGAAAAAAGCCTATTCTTACTTCTTCAATATTAAAAATAACGGTTCTTTTCAACTGAAATTTTTTCATCAGCATAATTATAAAAAAGTCAATCGTTTTAAATTTTTACAATGTAGCACAGTTTCTGTTTGATAGAGTCCGAATTGCAGAATTTGACGGAATATGCTTTTTTGACGTTAACTTTTCACATTTAAACGAACGTCGCAAGAAGTTAAACGTGATACATCAAACTTACAAGAGTAAGAGTAACTCACATTTGTTATAACTCACAAATGTGAGCAATATTTGATATAAAAAACGAATATAGAATTAAACCAATTAAAATGAATATTGAGAATTATTATATCGGGACTATTATACTGTATAAATACTGCATAAAATATATATAACAACATGTTATTTTAACGTATTCGCTTAATTTCGCCAAGTTAAACAGTCTTACTAAACATATACTCAGAGTGGCCTTTTCAACTTTTCATAGGGGAGAGGGAGGGCAATTTTTCCAAACACATAGGTGATGACATTTTGTAAGTTTTCACGTTTTTCCTGTACAGTTACACCTTGATTATAACTTCTATTTCGCAAGACACACATTATTTGAAATACACACATTTTCACTCATATTATAATAATCACTATACTAATATACTAATTCGGCGCAAACTAATTTACGACTTACTTTCATTTGAGGGTGAGGGGGGCAAAACGTTGAAAATTTACTGAAATACACGTCGAAAAACTTAAAAATCAGAAAGCTCAAATCCCGCCACCCCATATAAAAAAATCAATTTTTAACTAAACGATGCCAAAATTGTTAAAATAATCCTAATTAAAACGAGACAATAAGGCACATATTAATATCATTAAGTAACTAATTACTTTCAAAAATCAGGAGAGGAAAATTTATCCCCCTCCCCTCAAAAAATGACGTCCCTGATTTTAATTAGTAACGTTTTAAAGATGTATAAATATACTTTCTATGTCGCTAGTAAAATAATGATACACTATTTTGTACATATATCTATTAAAAAACATACTGTATAAAACTAGGGGGAGATATGATTTTAAAATCTTCGAGGGGGAGGTATTAATGTGATTGAGGGGGGAGGACAGACGGGGGGAGAATAAAGCAGAATTTAATATTTTTATTAATTTATGAAATCTACAATAATACTATATATACATCTATATAAGTGATTACAAATATATTGCACACAGATTCTACACAGAAATATAATATATAAAGGCATATAACAACCTACTAAAGCGTATACAATCCTTAAATATAGCTAAAAATCTGTACATTTATCTACTTTATAAATTATATATACACGATTATTCAAGTTTAAAAATTATTCAAAACGTAAAGAGCAAATTGTTGCTTTCCTATACAAATAGCAAACCACCTCTATAATAACATAAAAAGATATATAAAAAACCCACAACCTTAACATTTTAACGTAAAAATTAAATACTAAAGTCAAAACAACAAAAAAATAAAAAAATTACAAAATGTTGATATCAAACATTAAAATTAGAAAAAGAAATAAAATTTATTTAAAAAACAGTCACAACTTTCAATAAAAATTGGTACAAATTTCAAACAGATCGCTTCTAATTGGCTCGTTTATTCCCCACTGTGAATTATTGAGGTTCCAGCCTATCAGAGCCGTGCACGGGGGGCATGCCCCCTCCCCCTCCCCCCGCGTTAAACTGATACGTGGTGTACATGGGGGCCCAAATATGATTACCCCTAAGGTGTTCTGAATCTTTTTCTTCTTTGATTGTTACGCGTCCCATAACGCATTCTTCATAAGTCGGCAGAACTGAAAGAATTAAACAGGCAGAGAATTTAATATGATGAAATATCAAATAAAATTAGAGAAATTAACAATTATTCATTATATAATTATATTAATTATTATTATATTAATTTAATTATATATATCTAATTTACATATGATAAATTTAAATAATAATTATATAGATACTGACTGAACATGTAAAAAATCAATGGAATAATTAGCCGAAATCTAACCCTAACCTAATACTAATTCTAAAAATAATCATACCCTAATTCTAGAAAATAGAGTTAATTAATCCTAATTCTAGAACCTGCAACCTTTGGTTGCACAGCCTGGAGTGTTAATCACTAGATCAAACGCGCTTCTGCTCTAGTCGATGTAGAAGTTTGTTTATAATAAAAATTACTTTTTGTGTTTAAGCGCTAATGGCTGCAGCCCAGAGTAACTTTAAGCTGCAGCCCAGAGTAACTTTAAGCTGCAGATCAAAGTAACAGCCAATTCTTAAAAAAAAAAAAAAATTAAAATTAAAGATTAAGGATAATTATTTACGTGAATTATAGGCCGGAGGGTTGCCATAATTCGCCTCGTCAATTGCCGGACTGGTTGGTTGGGTAGTAATGACCCCGGGGTAAGCATTTCCCCCCCAGCCAAAACCCCCCCATTGTTGTTGCTGGAGGGGAACTGTCCCGATTATAATGTCCGTCTTCATTTCGAAATTTGTATAACTGATATCAACGTAAAACTAGAAATAAACGTAAAATTTTTTAGTTAAAAAACATAAGGTGATATTTTCCGCTACAAAAAATAGAGCGATCGAAGCGAATTATTGTTGTAGTTATTAATGTCACATCAGCACAAAAAGAAGAGAATTATTGAAGTGTTATGATCTGGTGGTGCATCTAAAATTATTCATACATTACTAACAAAAAAGGATAATAACCAATGAATAACTAAAAAAAAATACTTTACAAAATTTAAGAATAACAAAAAATAACGGCGAGCAAAAAGGTTAATGAACAAGCAATAATGTACAGCTATAAATAAATAAATTAAATAAATTAATAAATTAATAAAATAACGTAGAACAACATAGAATCAAAAACTTCGTGTGACAACGTTAAAAAAATGATGAAATATAATAAATAAAAAATAAAAAAATATCAAAAATAACTCCTAACCTTGAGCACATAGTAGATATTAATATTTCCGCAATGGTCAAGCCTGGATGGGGGGAGGGACGGTATAATAAGGGGGACGTTTGACCAATGGTCTGCTTGACCAGGGTCAATCTTCTCTCCGTCGACCTTGACCTCGTATGACGTCACTTCCTTGGTGTGATTATTAGTAGAAGAGAAACAAGAGTGAGCAAAGAACTGGACGTACTACCAAAAAAAAAAAAAAATTCGATTAAGTTTCGTTTCGTTGCAAGACTTTTTCGTACATTATAAGAATTTATACCCAGTTTTCGTATACTGAATTTCGTAAATTGAATACCTACTTTGGTGTACTCACTTTTAGTATAATAACTAAATCAAGGCCCTTTACGGAAGTGGTTAGAGTGCTGGATACGAAATCATGTTCAAACCCCTGAATGGCTCACTATTTCTCTAACTTGCTGCGCCCTTTAGTAAGACGCTTAAATTGACAGCTATCGCTTAGACATCGTTCATATAATACAGTAATCCAGACGTTAAACTGAACCCTAACCCA
This sequence comes from Oconnorella tubifera, assembly GCA_034700105.1. Taxonomy (NCBI): domain Eukaryota; kingdom Metazoa; phylum Annelida; class Clitellata; order Enchytraeida; family Enchytraeidae; genus Oconnorella; species Oconnorella tubifera. The sequence goes on along the minus strand of JAQIXG010003749.1, from coordinate 4,564 downwards.
AATACCTGCTTTAAGACACATCTGGTGTAATTTATCTTGGTGTTGGTGTTGTTATTAATGCTACCACTTATGAAGATAGTTTCCCCAGGCACAAAACACTGCTTGTTGATGGTAATGTTTGCCGAAACGTTGCCAGAAATACAGCAGCAGCATTTGGCAGATTTTTCCAGCAACATTGTACACGGTTCCTACAGATAGTGGCGACAACTTTTATGAAACAACAAAATCGTAAAGCTGTAATTATAGAACAATATTAAAGGAGATTTGATGACTTTTTTCAGAAGTTTCTTTTCAGTAATAATGCGTTTTCTGCCCAAATTATCTTCTTTTTAACTATATAGCATGTACATTTGGCTCAAATTTTATTTTGAACTCAAAAGGAAATAAATTTGACCCCTTTTAACAGATGCTGGTAAAAATGTTAACAGCTCTACACAGTATAGATATTGTCTTTGAGAAAAAGAGCAAATTATTTTCCCATGAAAATAACGATGTACATAATACATCGTTATTCTCAACTAATTTTCATTCCCAAATAAAAGACCTACTAGTAAGCCTACCTACCCTAAGAATCACAGGTTCCCGGTTCAAATCCAGACTACTCAACACAGTGAATGCCTCCATAGTATCATGGTCAAATTTCCAAGGTTTGTCTATCGTCGCTTTTGCCGTGTAACGAACATTGCCGAAACTTCCTTCAAATGAAGATGGCAGGATGGCAGGAAGCATGAATTCAAAAGGGTATTGGTAGGAACCTGCAGCGAGTGTTGTGGCATCCGTTTCTGCCAAAAAAATTAACATAGATATCGTAATATATAAACAATATATTAGTGTATAAATTCCATAAGTTCCTGCCAAAACAAATTTTCAGGTACAATTTTTGGTTAATTTTTCACTTTCAAACAAATTCAAATAGATTTCAAATATTTGAGAACATTCAAAGTTGAAATTTTAATTTAATGTTATTACTTAAAGTACAAAAGTCAATATTGTTGAGGCACATTAAGTGATAAATAAAAGTAATTGTTTAATAGATGAATTATTACAAAATTAAAGTTCTTTTTATTTACTATTATATCATGACGATGATGATAATGATAAAGATGATAACGATTGTGATAATAAAGCTTTATTAAAGAAACGATTATAGTCAATAGACTGCATTAAAAATCAAGCATTCACTATGTTTATACACACATAATTTACTAAAATTAAAGAGTCTTTTAAACTAAACAATCATTTTATGCTGATGTGACATTAAGTAACAAATATACCATTTCCATAAACTAAGAAATTTTCATTGAAGTAGAATTCTTCTGAATTATAATTATGTCTTTGTTTGTTGCGATAGACATGCCAATGTACCTTGGACCTACCCAGGAGTTGAACCTTGATACCTAGAAAAACATTCCAGCAATCAATCGCATCATCTGTAAGTCATTGTTGATGAACGTCACAACAGCACAGAAACGATATTTTGTGACGTATTATGAAGTTATTTATCAGATATAATACTTAATCAAGTCTTCTTATAATAACTTTCTCCGTTCACAAAATTTCAATATTTTATGATTTCATTCAAACCTAAATAACGGCACAGATCTTAGGTCCGAGTCGCAAAATCAATGTTTCGTAACTTGCAGCACTATTAGGCAAGATTTAAAACAATCGTTAACTACATGCACAAACTGTACTGCAGTATAAACTTTCAAATGATTTTAGATTCCAAATAGTATATAACTAATTCAAATTGACAAAAAATCATAAAGAAATTAATTACTTTTAAAGTTAAGTTTAACGTCTGGATTACCGTATTATACAAACGCTGTCTCAGACGTAGCTGTAAATTAAAGCGTCTCACTAAAGGGTGCAGCGAGTAAGAGAAATAGTGATCTATCCGGGATTTGAACCTGGACCTGTCGCGTCTGAGACCAGCGCTCTAACCGCTTCTCTAAGAAGAACCTTGATGAAATTGTAATCTATTAATAACTCACTTCTCATTTTCATTGGTTCTCCAAGCGTTACATTCACTTTGCCCTTTATCCATTGGCCGGGAAAATAAACCCCCAGGGGGTGATCGAAAGTTACTTGAAATAAATCCAGTTTGCCCATTTTTGAGAGGGAGATGTATCAAAATTTCAAATTATTACACTGTATATCGAATCTGATTGTAAAAAAATATAAAAAAGTAATTTTGAATCTAGAATTGAAAGAATAATAGAGCTAAGTTTACGCAGTAAGTTAATTTCAAGGCAGGTGGTTAAGGGAGGGGGGGGTATGACAGAAAAAAATAAACGGTAAAATTATTAAAAATAATGTAAAGTAAAATTATTAGTAAAAATAGTGATAAATTTCTTTTGGTGCTTGAACTAAATTTTTAAAAACGTTAGAAAATATAATATATTAATTCAAAACAATTCAACATTAAACTGAATTATGTGACAATTTGTATAAAATCTAAAAATATATTCTGTATAAAGTTCTGATCGATTCTTAAATTGTTTATTAATTTCGTTGATTAAATAAAGCTTAACTTCGAGACGTTTTATAAACTTAGTTAAACATTTCAAATTTAGTACGATTAGACTAAAGCATCAGAAATTTTATTGATTGAACAATCATTCATTATTAAAATCCTAATAATATAATAGAATTATAATAGAATTATAATAGAATTATAATAGAATTATAATAGAATTATAATAGAATTATAATAGAATTACAGTATAAAGCCTGAATTTTAATGTCATATAATATTTATCTCATAATAAAAATTCCAGTTAATTATGGCATCAAATTTCTTATGATTCACAAATGATCGAAATTACTGTCGAATATTACGCATATAACAAATTATAAATAATAATAATAAAATAATTAATATAATAAATTAATTAATTAAACAAATTGAGTAATTTTTCATCTAATAAATTACTCTTGTACGTGGTAATCTGATTTATTACTCTACGAAATACATTAAAAGTTGACCTAATTAATTATTTAATTATTAATAATAATTAGGTACTCTCTAATTTATCACCTAAATTACTAATTAATTAATTATTTATTTAACTATTTAATTAATTAATTAATAAAAAAGAAAAATTACAAATATATTGTTACAGACTTACCTATAATTTAATTACAAAATACCTGTGATTAAATTCTGCAAAGAGTTAAATTGTTAAATTTAAAAGCATTTTGATTGGCTAGTTAGTTTTCTCTGACCAATCACTGACGCTCAATATTTAATACGTCATTTTCTATTGGTTGTATATTTAATCGGGTTGTATTAATAAATGTAAAATATTTGTTTCCAATATTTAGGCCTAATATAATCTGTGCCTAAAAGTTAAAAGATTCATTTTGAAAGTAACATTATATTTAAGTAACGAAATATGGTTACTTTATGTCATTTTGTAATAAAATACACAATTATAATCAGGACGGTTGTTTTCAATGTTATTTGAGCCAAGTGGCGAAGTTAATTAAGCGTTAATTGTAAAAATCTGTACTTTAATTCATTAGATATATTTTGCTTTTAAGTACAATCTAAAAATAAAGCTGATTGCAATTGCGCACTTATATTTCTATAAGAAGTCGAGTACTTTGAATTACTGCATGATTTTTAAATTATCGTTTAGGGATAGACGGATGGATTAGAGAAGGGGGAGAGGGTTGAAGGGCTGGGATAGAGAGGGGGGAGAGAAAAATATGGGATTAAAAAGCGAGGTTGAGGGGGGGGGTGTGGGGGTGGGGGAGTAGCGTTTTAAGATCAACTTAAACTAAAGAGTACTGTTTTAGAAATGCACTTCACGATGCATACTTTAGGCTTGTGATGATTCATAAAAGGCCTACGTATTTTAATTTATTTATTGCAACATGTCGAACATATAATTATAACATTTCACGATATCGGTTAGCACTTACTTTAATATTCAAATATGCAAATTATGTTTCACATTAACATATGCATTTTTTTGCTGGGTGAGTTGGTAATGAAACGGCAATAAAAACACAATAAAAAATGTGCCAAATATTTTTAAGTTACTCCTTAAATATACCCGGACCCCGGAGGGCCCTTTTTTCCTTACCCCTTCTTAAATCTATTATTAATCTATTAAATAAGTGCTTTATTACATTTTTGATTAATTAGCATTTTTAGCTTAAACTAAAACTCTTGTCGAGCTGAATTATGAAATAAAAATGAAAAAAATAAAATCTAAATACTTTTACATTATTATTCTACATATTTTTCTTATTTGGCAGGGGCCCCCCAAAATGAGAGTTTTTAAAAATTGCCCCCCCCCCCCCCATCCCCATCCGTAAATTAGTACAAAAAAGTTTTGTTGACATTTTTTTTAAATTTAAATTTAATTTAAAATTAATTTCATAATTAAATGTAATTTTGTTTAATTTTAATTTAATGATAAAATTAGATTAATTACGCAATTTAAAACGTAAAATATTTTAAATTAATTGTATATTAAATGCTTTTTTAATAGTTAAAATTTATTGTTAACATTTAAATGACATCCTTTTGACTTTACGGATTCTAAAATTA
>JAQIXG010003748.1:0-14167 GCA_034700105.1 Oconnorella tubifera | reverse complement strand
AAATACATATTCTGAATCAGCGTCCCAAACTCTATAAGAATCATCTATTCAATTGAAAACAACTGACAAAAAGTTAATATTTGCAGACCAGTGTAATATATTTATAATAATTATAAAATATAATATAATAATAATAAATGTAATAATAATACATATTAGTTATTTATTAGTTATTGAAAATTAATTACGAGCTGGCTACAATGACGTTACGAAAAAAAATTCGGGTGCAAAGGGATAGAATTATAAAACCCAATGATTTACTAAAAGATATCAGGCGATGAGTGCACCGAATGTTTAAAGCTAAAAACATCCAAAATAAACGAAATTAAATCAAGATTAAGATCTCTATTGTATCACGAACAGCTCTCCGAATGCGAAAAATTGTTATCGCCAAATCTCTGCATTAAAAGTTTCTAAATCAATATTATAATTATGCGCAAAACTCACAATATTCACACGAATTTTATTTGTTATATTTTGTTTAAATTATTTTAAAGTGATAAACATTCGCTACTAATAAACTAACGAATTTTTCATCCAGTTATAAGTGATCGTCCAGGATAAGTATAGATGTATACTGTCATTGTCTAATTGAATTTTTGCATTTGGTTCCAATATAGCACATCTGTACGCTATAGAAAGTAGCATTTTATTTAACTGGTCTGAAATAGATATTTGAAATATATTGGTTATTACAAAATATAACTTAACCATAAGTTTAATCCTACCCATATATTAAAATAAAATATAAGATATAAAATAAGATAAAATGGATAGGCCTACGTATACACCATTTCTATTTTATTTGACAGTTTCTCTTCTTTTTCTTAGTAATCAAAAAACACCTCAATGATCTCTTCAGTTTCGAAACATCTCAATTGACAGTTGTCGTTCAATCATCATTGTGTTTTTGTGTTTAGTTTTAATCTTATGATCTTTGTTGATTTAAGCTCTCCAGGTATTATCCAGAGCACTCTATATAATATTTATTTGCACTTATAAAATATGTAACTGACTAGTGTAGTTTCTATCGAGCATCTTATAATTATTGATTTTATTGTTTGGAAAATTCTCAAAAACACCGCCTTATTTGGAGATAGGGTTTATTGGGGGTTGGGGGTATTCGAGATTTGTATTAAAGTACCCCCACACATGTGCACTCTCATTTTCTTAAAGATCCCGGGGGTACGTCGACTATTGAATCTTTATTCCATATCTGACGTGACCCGTCAAATGTGCCCAGTTAAATCGGCTCAGACTTTTAGCTCTTAGGGTTTGGGTTGAAGTCAAGATAATAGGGATTGTCATCTATAACCATATATATTCAATTTTTTGACACGGAATTCTGTTAGCACATGGAATCAGTTTTGATTTAGGTATTGACACTTTTGTAGGAATAATTATTGTTTTTTCTAAAGAAAAAAAACAATGCAACTATATCAAACCTCTGCCGTCTGTCAGACAAATGGACTTTCTTTTGAATTACTGCAAGGTTCAGGATATTATGTACAGTCACCGAGTCCAGGATACAATACTCAATCATACTGTGGACTTGCTTCTGAAAGTAAGAACATGCTGATTATTTTTAAAAAGTAATGCATACATATTGAAACAAATTGTTGGTCAAAGAGATTATGAAAGTTAGTTTTAATTATTTGCTTATTTTATTTAATGTGTATATGTCATATTTTAAAGTTTATAACATTTTTTTATATTTTAATTTAACGTAACATGATGTTATCATGTTATTTAACATCACATTACATTTATCATGTTATATTTTATGCTGTAATTCTTAATACTAACTAGCTTTTCTGTTCTGCCGTTCTGTTAAGCGATGCACAATAAAAAATCGGGGTTGTTTTAGATATATGTACTAATAGAGCATTTAAAAGCAATTTCTTTACGAATAAAATTGTTACTGCTCATTTTATTATAAGCCTAATTTCGTTTTGAACGATTGATTGATTATTTGATATACTTAAATAGTTTAAGTTAGAATATTAATCATTTCTTGTACAGATTTCTTTAAAAAATGTCTGCAGGTAAAATGAAATGTCAATCAGGGGGTCACCTTGTGGTTGATTCAGAGTCCTATTTGGCCCCGTACACGTCCGGCTCTAGTGGGGGATTTGAAACTTCTACAAGCTTTACATCGGGGGCTACCACTGCGGCTTCTTCTGAATTTAATTCCTCTCAAAAAGTAACGTTTCTTTATATATTACATCATGCCCAAATATCTAAGATTTCTTATGTATATATTACATTATGTAATATTTAATTGAATTACTGATTGAATTATGCAATAGAATGGATAAAAAAACTGAAACAGGTTTCAATAAAAAGGATTTTTGATCAAAAAGATTTCTTAATTTTAAAAAGAATGTTTAAGTTAAATGGAAGGGATTTTGTGGACAGTTGAATGTAGTAAAAGAGATTGAAAACTTGTTATTTTAAACTTAGTTTGTAGTTAATTTTAAAATCTGGCGTTGGAACTAATTAAATACTTCTTTACTCAATATATCCAGAGAGTAAAGTTATTGAGGTATACTATACATCAAATAAAAATTACTTACATATAAGTTAATCTTCTTATGCATTAATCTTTCCTTGGTTATGATTTTTGTTGGGTTATGTTTTTTATCAGCTTCATTTTCAAACTGACAGTAAATTCTCCGAGCTGCTCTGGATTGTAAATAGGATACGAGACTAAGTGACTGTGTTGACCTGTCTAAATTTAGTTGTCTTATTTTAACTGCTGGTTTATATAAATGAAAGAGTGTTTAGCTTAACTCTGAAAGTTCCACGTTGAACTTTTGATAGAGTTCAGACTCTTCTCTCTCTTTATCTCTCTCTATAGACTGTGCATTATGAAAGTTGAAAGTCAACATAAAATTAACATTTTAAAATTTAAATTTAAACAACCTAATATTTTCAAAAATATAATTTCATTCAAAATATAATCGTTATTTTAATTACATTTCTGGGACATCAATCATTCCACAATATTTCTCTGGTACTATTACAAAATAGTACAAAAGAGTACGGACAAAATACAATACAAAATATATTACATTTTTATCATTTTTTCATTCTTGTACCATTTTATTGTTATTATTATTAGTTAATTTTAACCATAACCTTAATCTTATCCCGAATACTTTTTTAATAGCACCATTTTGTCAGTACTCTTTTGTCCTTACCGTTTTATCCGGCTACCTTTGTGTCTGTGTTTACTAGTCGACCGAATGTGGCCAGTACAACTACAGCCAGCCGCCATTTGTAAACACTTGTTGTTACTATGGGCCTGTTAGCTCAATGACGTCATCGCTAGGATGCGGCGGCTCTGCAACGCTCGCTGTTCCGTCAACACAAACATATAATCTTATTCCTACTTCATTACATGGTTGTATTTTTTGTATACTTTAAAACTTTTCAAATGTATTTTAATTAAAATAAACAGCATTTGAATGATAATTGAGTTGCTTCAGTTCGCTGCGTTTGTTTCGGTTATTTCAGTGATTGCATTATTTAAACTATTCATGAAATTAAATTACCATATTACACATAAGAAACTTATTATTGATTCTGTTCTGTTTTTATTGAAATAAATTTAGTAAATATAGCAGTGAATAATAATAAAAAAGTATATTATTTTTTATAAATAACTGTATTTATTATAGGAAGGTAGTTTCAATTTTAAAACCTTACTATAGAGGCTGCGGCAAGTAGCGCAGAATTGAACCTAACCTGGACCTATCGCGTCCGTATTTAACTTTATATAACCTGTAAGTTTAAAGAGTAGTGAAAATGTTCAATTTCAAAGTTTAAAAAGTAAATAAATTAATGTTTTGTTAGACTACAACTATTATTTTTTATTTCTAACTTTTGTTCTAAATTAATATTACAGATTCTGAATTAGATTCTGGATTATCAACACCGTCACCTTCAATCAAAATTGAGACGAATGACGTCACAAAAACGTCACCTGGCGAAGATAAAGGTAAATAATTTATTAATTTCGATATAAAATATATTGTAAATAAATTTGGATTCTTATTCAAGTATTTGAATCTAGTTTGTACTCTATCAAGTACGCATATCACGATGATCCGACAACAGAATGCAAGACAGTTGTCTCATTTTAATTAGCCTTGAAAGTCTCCAGAGTGTTTGACCTTTGATCTTTGCTAGCTTGGTAGTGTTTGTCTTGTTAACAACAGATGTTCCAGTCTACGAATTGAACATGCTCCATGTGATTGCTTCATAAGTGTTTATGACTAGGTATCATTTTTCCAAGGCCCGCCCCTTAGTTGAATTTAGTTTTTAAAGAGGATTTTCTAATCCCTACCTTAAACACATAGTCGAATCTAAAACGATAATTCTAGTCATAATCTAGCTTAACCCTTAACCTAGAGGTTTAATCATTTAGACTAATCTTAATCTAATTATTATAATAGATCTAGTCAGTAGCAGTGGAGTAACGATGGGGCAGAAAGGGGCGCAGCCCCATGTTTATTTTAAATTTATTTATAAAGTTTATTGTATAAAAGAAACATTTGTATACATGAATTATGCAAAAAAAGAAGTTCGCTGAAAACTGAATTAAGCTACAAAATATTAATTGAAGTCTAAATAATATATTATAGATCTATAGGTTAGCAGAAAACGAGGCCTCGCTGCAATCATTTAAATAATCAACTTTAATAGAACCTCCCCGTAGCACATGATTGTAATCATGGATAATTAAAATTAATTTTCAATTTTCTTTAATTTCGCACTAAATATTTTTTAATATGTTGCTTTAAGAGTAATCTCCATATAGAAAGTTGATTAGATTATTTAAAAACTAATATGAAATTCAATGATGTGATTTTGAACAATATTAATAATATCACTTAATCAGTGATCAGTTAATTAATTATAATGGACAATTTGCCCCCCACCCGGTTCCGGCTCTCCTGGAATTAACTAAATTAATTAGCTAATAATTAATTAGTCATAATTCCAGTTAATTGGCCCCCTGGATGTTATCTTTTAGTATATTTACAATTAACGTGCGTCTAATTTAATTACAATATGATACCAGTGATTAATATATATTACAATAATAAGATTATATAACGACTTAACTTATATTAATAATATTATCATTATTAACAAATGTCTGCTTTTATCACTGTCAGCTATTATAAGTTGAGCGTTTGTAAACAAAATTACAGATTTATTTTCATTCTTTCAAAACGAAATAAAAATATTGCAATTATATTATCCCTAATTAGTTCTGGTGAAATTCAAGATTCGGATAATGTGTCAGTTTTATAATTGTATAAATATTTTACTTCAGTCATATTTTATTATATAACCACTGCGGTTTAAATTCGGCGATATATTACGGCAATAAATTATTTTATTATATTTTACAATTGGTACATGATTACAAACTTTTAATATTTTTGACCTAAATTTGGTAATTTCCAAGGAGTCGTATACATATACACAGATTCAATACATATATGTGCCAATTTCTTAAAATTGTCCTAAATCACACTAGACCATTTTTTATAGTTATTTAAGCAATATATTTAAAATATTAAAATGCCATATCAATATTATGTCAGAACTCAGTTTCGATGCGTTCAGTCGTAAACTATTATACCATAGACAACTAATATGCTGTATAATATGTATTAAAAAACATCAAAATAAGCCTAAATTAAGCCTATTGAATTTTCAGCGAAGGTACGAAGCAGGGGTCGGCGGCACAACAACCCCTCTCCTGGCCCTGACTCGGACCTGGAAAGAGTTTTTATCTGGGATCTCGATGAGACGATTATAATATTCCATTCTTTGCTCACAGGGGCCTACGCCCAGCGATATGGCCAGGTTAGTCAAATATAAACTTTGAATTTTTAATCTGAAATAATTTTTAATATTATGCAGTTCTTGAGGTTATAACTGAAGAATTACAATAAACATTATGGAATGCTGTATGAATGTGGAATTGTTGCAAGTATTGAGAATTTTTCGACTGACAACTAATTACATTTAATAAATGTTAGCCAAATATATTATTGTCATCAATACTACATTTAATAAAATGTAGTATTGACATAATAAATATAATAAATATTATATTTAATTAATTTTGTCATTTCACGAATTTATCAAAATCTCATTTGATTCCAAGCACCATCGAGCTCATCATCTTATCTTCATTATAATCTTTATGCTTCAAATCATGCTATTCAAAATATTTCCTTTAAGTTAATTTTGAAAATTAATGGCTAATTAAGTATTTATAACTAAGAAAGAATTCATTACATTCGATTATATTTTTATTACAAACAATTTATGATGTTGTATACAAGCTACTATTGTTTTTCTCTGGGTACTATATGCTACTCGAATCATTATCGCACAAAGTCACTTGTAATTACAATTTAATTATTTCCCAAAGTAAGTAAAGTTCTGTTTCCATAATTAAATGCTGTAGTCTTCCTTATTAAGTCTGCATAGCGTGTTGTGTTAGTGTCAGCATTGGATGGCTGCAGTGCAGTGTTATCTTAAGTAGACATCCCACTGCGAATCTGTCATCATCTAGATTCCATATTGCCTTATCAGTTTATTATAGTCCTCGTAGTCTGCGAAATAAAGGTGTCATCCTCAATCTGACTCACGCTGTTATTTCTGTATCTCATCAAGACACTGCACTATATTTCTTGAAGTGTTTTGACTTATAAAGACTGTATTAATAATGAGCTGGTGTGCTGTTGTTTTCGTAATGAGCAGAATGTTTGGTAATACGCCTGTTGATTGTAAAAATTCTACTGTTTAGATTATCATAGGAGTAAGGAAATGCAAACTTTATTAAACATTTGCCATTATATTTCAAATAGAGTAGTTACCAATATTTGTCAATTTGTTAAAATTATGGCAATAGATTTCAAAGTTTTACCAAAGCATTATTTTTGTAATTGACAGTAAACGAGCGCTTGGAATATATAATGTCAATGTTAATATTTAGTGTGTAAATTATTCTAAATATCGGTAAAGTTGTTACTCTCTCTGTTTGCTGTATAAGCCTCATTTATTAAAAATAAAGTTTGCAAATATCCATTGGAAAAAACAACATCATAATAGTGTGATTTATCATTTCTTCTCAACAAATACAAACCCGTTTAATCCGATAAACCAGATTTTTCTGACACTCCTTAAACTACGCATGACTGTTCAATTTATCTGACATTGCGGATTGCCACACGCATGCGGGCATTCCGTATCCCAGATTCTCAGCACAACTCATAAGTGTTTTGACTGGTCTGACCTTTGTTTCTATCCTGTCACTTATATGAAAGTTATCTATAATAATCCGTTATCTCATTAATTGTCTGACAGTTTGCAAGTTTATTGTAATATAACTGTTAATATATTGCAATATAAGAAGATAATGAGTGTTTTTGCATCAATGTAAGGATTTCCAAAGTTTTAAATCACAATTTTAGAAGATCTTTCCAGTTATCGATTAATTAACAGATATACATTAATAACCCGCATTGAATTTAAATCGAAACATAAAGTAACATAAACATAAAGAAAAATCAACCCAGTTTTCAAAAGCATTGATTTTGCAACGTCTCGAACAACTCATCTTTATCTGATTCTTTCGCCCTGCCATGGCTTAAAAAATCGGCCCAATGTTTGCGTTAGAATCATAAACAAATTCAGCTGCTCTGGATTAAATGACCGAACGTCAGTCGTCGTGGTCGTCCGCGTTATTGAAAAGATGAACGCTCGGAGATTATCCCTGGAGAATGGCAGATTATAATAAGCCAAGTTTGTAGCAGAAATAGTAACTGTGGCTATTGTATTTTTCGGTTATGGTTTTCTGTGAGAGAGCGCTTGGAGATTAAGGAGAAGGAGGAGAAATAATGTTTAGATTCGTAGATGCAGCGCTTGCTGTAAGGCTGTCGGCTATGATCAGAATGATGTTGTGCAGTATGCTTATAAGTACAATTGCCATTTTTTTTCTCGAATATGAACACCAACATGGACAACATTGAGTTCTCTCTAACTCAATCAAATCAAAATCTTTATTTGTCATAAAATGTAAAAACAAGTGTATACGAGTGGAGATAAAATAAAGAGGGGCATTTATTGCGATTAAGCTATGATTGGCTACTTCGATTGCGATTTTTATGTTAGGAATGGTGTTATGATTAATAGGGTTAGGATATTTGAGTGAGATTTTTTGGACGTGTTGTTACGGGAAGAAGGTGTACAATACATTGCATTTATATAGTTTTTGTGAACGGTTGTTTTGCGATTTGCAAAGTTTTAACAAAATTTGATCTACTAGATTCTTATAGGTTGCAAAATGAGGCCTTGCAGTCAGGCTGACATAGACAAATGAAAGTTTTCAGCTTGCTACTGGTGCAAGGCATCTGGTACGATTGATAAGGCGTGGCCAAGTCGATGATTTATCTTTAGTTTTAGAAATATAAACATTGATTCCGACTAAATTGATTGTGGACTAAATTGATTGTGTTAGTCCCAAGTTGGTTCTGTTTCTTTGAGAGCAGTAATCTTAAATTAGTTGATATGCTGTTAAACATAATGCGAAGCAAAGGTAGCAAAAGAAGTTGGTTTAATTTCTTGTAGCTTATGAATTGATTGCCACTGCCCAGAGATGAGAGAATTCTCAGTTAAAGATTTGATTTTTAAATCGAATACAGTAGGCATACTATAAAAAGCGAACAATATGCAATAATGTTCATTGTTTACTTTTTGATCAGCTCTGATCAGCTCGTGAGTCGTAAATTATTGCTGAGAGATTATTATAAGTAAAGCGAGATTTTTTGAGAATAAATTTAGTTGAAGTAAATAACAAATAGCGCAATCTGTGTGTATATGCATCAATTCAACTGTGTTCTCAATCTGCCTCATCTACTTTTCTTGATTTATTTACATGGCCTAGAATTCATACTCATAAAATAGTTTCACATTTTTAAAGTATATTCGTGCATGTCAAGTGATAATCGAGTATTTTTCGATAGCCTTGATTGATTTGATCGACTCTATGATAATTTTAAGTGTTTGTATTTACCTGTAGTACCGTGTACTTCTAGTAAACTATTAGTACTTATACATATAGTTAACTTTTTCGTCATTGTTTTAAGCCACGAACATCAACCGGGGGGAGGGGGGGGGGAGGGTAGTAAGCCCTGATATAAAAATTTTGCTTCAGTCTTTGATCAGTATATTTATAAAACTAATCTCATAAGCAATTTCATGGGCATGCTTCGTTTTCGCGAAATTAAATCATCGGTGAAATGTGAAACTTTCGGTAAAATATTCATTTGCATTGAACAACGACTCTACATCGATCAGTGATTGGTCGGGGGAAAGAGTTACGTGGTGTGCTAGTTGCTTGGGGGACTTATTTATTGTTCTTATCATTTTCATTTGTAAGTCAAATTTGATTAAATGTTGACATAAAGCACACAATTAACAATATATTAATAAGGCATTTATCCAGAATACCGAATTCGTTACTTTGATTCTAGGACGCTTCGTCAAAGGACGATTCGTCAACGGGCTGTTCATCAAAACTATTCTTATAACGGACGATTCTTATAACCCGTAACATAACCCTATAGCCTTCACCCTAACCCTGACCATAACCCTAAACCTAACCCTAATCTAACCCTAAACCTAACGAATATCCTTTGGCGAATCGTTCTTGATGAAACGTCCGCGTATACCCGTGGATCTATAGCCACTTCGATAACGAGCTGTGACGAGCCATGTACTCGGCCTAGGACAGTTTATCGAAATCTTGATTGAAATCAAGTATTTCATAAAAGAATGCCTACAACTATTCACTTTGTCGATTATTACTGTTATAGGATCCACCACTGTCTCTCTCATTGGGTTTAAGAATGGAAGAGATGATATTCAATCTCGCTGACAATCATCTTTTCTTCAATGATTTAGAAGTAAGAATGATTCATTCACTTTTTCATCAGCTAAAATATTTGCATTGATTACAAGTCATTAAAAATTGTTATTCAGCTTTGTTGAGTTATTTACAGATTTAGAGGATTTACTTTTATTTTATTTCTAAGCTCAAGTTTAATTAAATATATGTTTTCTCTTATAAACTGGACAAAATTTGTAAAAAAGTTTTCAGTTCTCTTTTTTCATAATACAATTTGCATTTTTATCAATATTTATTCTTAAAACTTTCAAGTTTTATTAAACTTGTATTGAACTATAACATACTAACTCAAAAGTTATGTTATAAAGTACTGTATAGTACAGAAATATAAAGTACAGTTTATGCTTAAAAACGGTCTATAGATTGTTTAATCTTGCTGGCTTGACCTATGAGAACTGTTGATAGATTAGCAATCATTGGATGTAAATATTATTTTGTTTGCTATGATTGAATCTGTGTAAATATTTATAGCAAAGCTGCTGTCAATTGATTATGTGTAAGGTGTGCGGTTTGATACAAAGCACTTCGCATAAATCATTTTTAGATTGCCATGCACTGGATTTTTTTCTCAGTATTAATCTAAGGTTTAAGCTCATGCGCTTTCACTTTACGATTGATTCGCTAATTTCAAATATATTTTTTCAATGAACTCGTTAAATTTAAACTAATATATCTACTATAAAGATCTATATTAAATTTTTGTATAAATTGTAGCTACAATTTACTGTTAAGAACTAATCATATAAACATTGCACGTATTCTTTTTTAGGAATGTGATCAGGTTCATATTGACGATGTTTCTTCAGATGATAATGGCCAAGATCTTTGGTAGGGCAATGCTGCTTATTTCTTCTTTCTGATGTTGTTTAAAACAGATTTTATTTGATTCAGTTTTGACTCAATCTTTCACTATTAATTATATATAATTTTTAAAATGATTTACTATCTAAACTGCAGAATACGATTACATGTTAAAGCTTTGAATTAAGTTAAATATATGTCTGCTGAAGGTCTTACAAATTGTGAGGCATTTGAAATGATCGATTTACTAATGATGACATTTTCGATTCATCTCAAAATTGTGTTCCACGATTTGAAAAGGAAAGACCTAACCTGATGTTCGTGTAGTTATAATTTATTTCTATATTTTTGCAGTAACTACAACTTCCTGGCTGATGGATTTCACTCTTCTGCCAACAATGTCAACGTTTGTCTGGCTACTGGTGTGAGGGGGGGCATAGATTGGATGAGAAAGCTGGCGTTGAGATATAGACGCATAAAGGAAATATACAGCGGATACAGAAACAATGTAGGAGGTAGCGTCTGAAGATTTAAATTTAAACTGTCTGAAGATTCAAATTTATACTATCTGAGAATGAAATTTATGGTGTCTGCAGAGTCAAATTTAACACAAAATGATTTCTTTTAGCTTTTATTGATAATATTTCTTTTACATGTTTCAGATTAATTTATTTATTATAATTACTTTTTAAATATCTAAAGATAAATATTGTATAGTAAGAGATATACATATCTGATGAGCATATCTTATTACTAAAATTACTGTAATTACACAATTATATATTGTTTTTTGTTTGTGAAATAATGCTTCATTTATGCTATTATACAGGTTTAGTTGGTCCGCAGAACAGAGAATTATGGTTACAATTGAGATCAGAGATTGACGGACTGACTGATAGTTGGTTAAGCATGGCCCTTAAGTCCCTCTCGGTTATTAACTCTAGGTAACTTTATTAACCATTTCTCACATCACAATTCTCAATTTCTGATATTTGTTTAAATTTTTGTATTTTTTGTTTATACTAATATTGTATTAAATTACTCACTGTATTTTTATTGTATTAAATTACTCACTGTAAAATGTCATAATCACCATATTTTTAATCTTAAACTAGCTTACCGGTACATTATACAAATTATACATATATATTGTATTTTTCATTTGTCTTGAGTTTCAAAACGATAGCATGGATTTATTTAATTCTTTATACAATTTTAACAATTATCAGTCGAAATGCAAACAATTTCAAAGAAATTTAAAATTTGCACAAAATTTATAACTTGAAATAGATAACTTAACTTAGAATATAGATTTAAATTAAATCTAGTAGTGTCATAAACATGAGGTATTATTCCTAGGTCTCAATGTGTTAATGTCCTAGTCACAACTACACAGCTTGTCCCGGCTCTTGCTAAAGTCTTACTGTATGGACTTAGTGGCGTCTTCAGTATAGACAATGTCTATAGCGCAACTAAAATAGGTATTAATGACATGGCATTTATTTGTTCCGGCGTCCCTAAGTTGAATAATTGTCACTTTGTAATATTTAGAGTTTTTAATTTTTTTGAGAAATTTATACGAAAACTCCCATCAAATGAAGAGTTTTTCTACTAAGCTTTTGCTATATACCTGAACGGGAGAATAAGATCATATTTATTATGTGAACTAATTTTACAGAAATCAAGCTAAGAGGGAACCTTTATGACTAACATACAAACTACTTACATAAAATTACATGACGAGTGAAAATTTATCATGATTCTGATATTGATTTGATTTTGATTTTTTGTCTCAAAATTGTCAGGTGGCTCAAGCCATGCGAATTTTACTCGATATATTATGGGAAAAGATTTCGTTTTTTAAAATATTGAATTTCTATGAGCTAGTGTATTAATGTATCTGTTGCAGGAAAAGAAAGTTGTTTTGAACGAATTGTTGCGAGATTTGGGCGCAAGTGTACATACGTTGTCGTTGGCGACGGTCGAGAAGAGGAAACCGCAGCCAAACAAGTCAGTTATTTCACTTATTTAAAATTTATTATTTTAACTGATTAGCTAAATTTTTGTTCATTGTATTCATGCATATTAAATAGATGTAAAAGATTTACAAAACATTAAAACAGCCACTAGTTTCTCTGTTATATTAATAAATAAAAGCCTGTAATAAGTTTTTAATTTATATAATAATATTTTAAACATATATTACTTGTTAAAAAGTCAAGAAACATGTATTTCGGTTAATTGATTATCGTACAATATTAAGTGCAACTACTCTGCCATTTAGCTATTATAACACAAATATTACTGAATTTTTTTCATTTGCATTTATTTCTCTGTATTTCAGATGACATGGCCGTTTTGGCGAATATCAAATCATTCTGATCTGTCTGCCTTGTATCACGCTCTGGATCTCGGTTATCTGTAACTGTAACTCTCAAATAATTTATCATATACAGAACAAATTCATTAAATTATTGTATTTCATTCAAGCGGCAGCCCAAAGATAGTCTTTTATACTCTTTCCTCCTCAATAAAAATTGACTTACTTACAGTAAATATTCTGTTTAGATGATAAACAGAAAAATATCCAAACATTTTATACATTAATACCTTGATTTCATCACAGATTGATCCAAATCAATTAATCCTGCTTCTGCTGTTGTTGTTTTTGTTATTATATATAAAGTGATGAATCAGGAGCTCTAGTTTTTGACCTAATTCAAATAATTAATTTTAGACAATGGTAAATATAGCCTTTCTTTTGTTTACAGCTGCAATGTAATTTCACTCTTTGTTTGTTGAATCACTATATACAGTGTATGTTTACTCCAGATATATTATATAATATATATCAGAAATATTACATTTGTTTGTTTTACTTTTGTAAACAAGAAATTTGATTGATAATTAATGTCTTCACAGTGTATTCGGCCAGTTGATATTCATTTCATATAGTTCAGTTAAAAATATATAACTGCAATGTCATTGAGGGTTAGAGTATTTATGTTACTTGTTACTTTCTATTGAACTTTACTTAATAATTATTGTGATCAAAGCTATCAATTATTATAATTCGTTTTCAAAGGTGGTTAGCAAAAAGTTGCTTAGCTCAACGTTAGAATTTAATTAAATAAATTTAATTAAATCAATGTTGTAATTCATATTAGATTTTATATCAGTTGAGAGAGTAGCCATAATTAAGTCAACTATAAATAATTAGACTCTTTTTTAAAGGGGACATTGTTAAAAAATATTGACTGTACTTTTCTTATTTTTTTATAGAATGTTACAAACCTTTTATAAACTTATTATATTTGATATCTCACTCTTATTGATACTGTATATATATATCCCTCTCCCCAACCC
>JAQIXG010003747.1:0-14175 GCA_034700105.1 Oconnorella tubifera | reverse complement strand
ATTGCATTTCTTCACGTTTCAAATCATCGTCATCAACATATTCCATTTTGACTTTATTGACTTTTAACCGCCCTAATAATAATATCATAATATCAGTGAGAGATAAACTAAAGGTAATCACGCAACTAAAATGCAATACATGAAGACATTAAATGATAAAATATATTTAGCTAAGCTGAACAAGGGGCAAACAAGTAATCAAGAACTCATTAAGATTATAAATTACCCATCAGATGAAGGTACTTGTTCAAACTTTTCAATCTCTACATCAACACAATCATCATCCTCCTTCTCTTCCTCCTCCTCAATCTCTGTCTTGCCGAATGTTTCTCCTTCAAATGTAAGTTCTCTTTGTTTGAGAGCAGACTCAAAGATGGACTCACTGATCTCTTCACCATTCTCTATACTCAACTCTTCTGCTGTCTTCACACGATGCACTCTACCCAGCAGACAGGCAACATATCTCTCCAGAACGTACCAGTGGATCTCACCAAACAAAGGATAGCGGAACTTAGAGGGAACCTAGCAAAGTCAGCAAACAAATAATTAACAATAATAAACATATAAACAATATATAAAGCAAGACTCAAGCCTCGGACATTTGGTTCCAAATCTGAACCACTAACCACTTCATCAAAGAAAGATGTCAGTAATGTTGCAGCGACAAGTAAAATATCTTACAATAGAATGCACAAGTAACAAAGCATTAAATATATTAATAATTAAAATAAAAGTGTTACTGAGTCTCAGTGAAAAAAGATAGAACCATTAAGTTATAATTACTGTATATAATTGTATCCACAGACAGGATACACAAACGACTTGTGTATGTAAGAAAGAATGATTTAAAAGAAACAATAAATCTAACAGAGGCCATAATGAATCAATGAAGAGATAAATTATAATATATATAAATACTTGTCTTTAGAATGTTTATAGTTTAATATCACATCAGCACAAATCAGGCCATTTAGTAATAAATGCTTTAATTAAGCACGCGTGCTAATGACTCGCAACACAGATAAGTAGATAGTAAAAAAGGCCAGCAGATATAAAGATTAAAGCATTCTGAATCTCAAAGAAAAACTTGCCCTTGTCTTAGACTCTACTTCCCAAATACGTAGTTGCATTGGTATATTAAAACAATGAAGAAAGTTTCCACCAAATACAAGAGAATCTTCCGGAGTGTACACTGCATGAATCCAACCTGATCAGTGAAAACAAATGATAATGTAATTATTGACAGTTTATCCAGATATAGCAATTTAAACAACATCTCAAATATCAATAAATTACATTTTTCTGTGAAAACATCAGAATTATTTCACATTCTAAGATCTATACGAGATTTAAATCCTGTCATTATCTAGAAGAGCGATTCATGACCTGTCAGTCGTCACCTCTCAACTTAGACACTAGAAAGGAATCATGACAAGGCAGAAATTCATTAATTTTAATACACATTTTTATCATAACAAGCATGATTATGTAAATGATATAACTTGCAGCCTTACGAAATATCACACCATTTTAATATAAGAAGTTAAACGTTTTATCAATTAACTAATTGTGGGAGCACATGTTTCAAAGCTGACTATTAGCGGTTGTGCAAAAATACAAGCGAGCAGCCACTTGTGTTTTCATGTTAATTATGAATCACCATCTAGAATTATTGCAATTTTAAATATTTAAATATTTACAAGTAAAATAAATTCATGCAGCCATGCTTCCAAAATTAAGTACACAGACTTAAAATGGCACAGTATAAAAAGTGCTATATTTAAATGCTGAGATGACATCAGAGATGGTCTTACCAGTAGGTATAAGAAAAGTGAATCCAGCTTCCAGAGTGATACGATGACACTCTGACACAATGTCACCAAAGAAGACATCTCCTTGTCTGCCCGACAACGTCCAGTTCTCATAAGATGTGATGTTTTCATCTGTGGGAGGGATCAGCCAGAACACCTACAATTCATATAAGATGATCAGATGTTTTCAAAGAAAATAATGTCAACACTTTACTGGTTGATTAAAGTTTCATCAGCATAAAGCTGATATTGAGTGACAGACACTAAACATAATATTCAATACTAACACAAAGGGAATAACCAAAATTAAATAATAAAACTAAATAATTATTAAATAATTTCCCCTAATAATTATCATTAAATAATTTCATTTCAAAACGACAGAACAACAAGCCCGGACTAAGCTTCATCAAACTTATGTTACCAAACGGAAACCTTTGCAAGTACACCGTGAAAGATTCAAAATATCTACAAATTCTAATATGAAAGAAATTATAAATGAGAAACATTGAAAATGAGCAGACCTTTTTACCGCGCAGTATATGATACCAGACAGAAGTACCCCCCATGTCAATATGAAAGTCTGTGTAGCAGCCTCCCACACTCATTAAACAATATCTGCAGTGGTTAATAAACAACAAAAGATTACCAGTCTATTTGATAAAGTGCCTAGAATTGATACAATTAAATTTAAAAAATTATTCCAAAAACTAATTAAACTATTTTTTTCTACATTTAAAATCATTTCTCTAAAGATAGTAAATTGATCACAGGGGATCAGAGGAGGGAGGGAGGCTGAGAAATATTAATAAAGGCGGGGGAGGGAGGCTGAGAAATATTAATAAAGGCCGGGGAGGGAGGTTGAGAAATATTAATAAAGCCTTTTCTTAGAGAAAGGGAGGGGATTAGTATAAAAACGTCAAAAAATTAATTTGCTATTGATTGAATTTTTAAAAAAATTAAGAACCTTATTATAAAAACTTTCTTTCTGCAGTGCAAAATATTTTCTTTAAACATTTACAACAAAAATATTTAGCTGTAATGTCTCGCTTTAGATATTGCAATCCTAAATTAAATTACAAAATAAAAGACAATGAGTAAACTGGGAGAATTATATACTTTTGCACTTTGGGATATTGCATCTTAGAAATGATATTGGTTGATTCAGTGTGATCTTCCTTGAGATACCAAGGCCAGACTAGATCTACCCAGTCCATCTGATGGATCTACGCAAACAAAATCAGTCAATACAACGTAATAGCGGAAGAAGATTTCAAGAAAAAAACATGCTTGGATGATGTGAAAGAGCTCTCCTTAGTTGCAAAGCGACTTCAAGTAATGCTAGACAAGTCATCAGTCCTGGACGCTTTCCGGTGGACCCTCATACAGTTGAGCAACAAGAGTTTAGACAGCCAATCAGAACTCGCGGTTTATATCATAGCAGTTAGTTCATCTCTGGCGTGTGTCTAGTGTCTATGCTAAGCTTTGCTAGGCTAAGCTTAGCTTAGCTGCTGAAGCTGTCAGATACTTTAGCTGCTTGCGACTTGCTGTCCAAAGTTTTTTCTATCCAAGTCACGCCATATATTAGTCTATTGTCTTATGGTTTATGTGTGACTCTTCATAGATCACTAAAATATTAGCCCATGCTCTTAGCATTTGTTGTAATAAATATTTATGCAATCTAAAATATTACTGGTCCTAAATTTCAGTCTAATAGTTGCAACATAATTATTATTAATTATTAAAACTTTCTTTTCTTGTTATCAGTTTAAATCTTGTTTTGATTCGTTAATGTATCTGGTATAAATAGACCCTATGTCAAGCGGCCTAAATATTGTTCAATTTTCATTTTTTTTGCTTTATCAGTTATAATAAAATTATACTTTTGTTTACTTTTACTTTTATATTTTAAAGCCGGTTTAAAAAAAATTAAAATTTGTCACTCGGGCAGCCTATCAATTAAATTTGTCTGTATTCTTCCGTTGTTGTTAGGAATTTGACTTTATACAAAACATTGTATAAAATCAAATTTATAAAATAAGTCTATGAATTTAACTAAGTTATCGTATCTGTTATAATTATTGGATAATTATTTCAATAACCGCACTAGATTAAAATAAGTTTGTAGGGTGGTGAGCTAAATTGTATCAGTGACTTGTTTGTGTTATTTAATTGATGGCATATAAACAGAAAATTAAATTAGTATTGAAACAGAAGACGCATAAAAATTACATTAAACGTCATTAAGGAAAACTAAAAGATACAATAAGCAGCAGCTAAACAGCACAGAGCTTTTACTTTTAAAGGCTAAGAATTATCACAGTTTTTTATGCCTAATAGCTGCGCTAGCTCAAACTGGCTTACAGGCAAATGATACGCGGTGCAATGGGCTAATGTAAGTTAGGCCTATGCGCCAGTAATAACACTGCTGTGAAACGAGAGTTCTAATTGATTGTTTGAACGCA
This sequence comes from Oconnorella tubifera, assembly GCA_034700105.1. Taxonomy (NCBI): domain Eukaryota; kingdom Metazoa; phylum Annelida; class Clitellata; order Enchytraeida; family Enchytraeidae; genus Oconnorella; species Oconnorella tubifera. The sequence continues at coordinate 9,899 of JAQIXG010003747.1, read as the reverse complement.
TGTTGCTGAACTGTATGCGGGTCCACCGGAAAGCGTCCTGGACACAAAGTAACAGAGTGTTACAGATCTAGCTTTTCATCCAAGCCAGTAGTCATTCAACTGAAGCAGGGAATTTGATTGCTGAGTAAATCAAACAAACTGCTGTGACCAGAAATTGAACTCAGGTCACTGATAAGAGAAATGCATTACCACTATGTCAAATCCGTTCCATTATAAAATTATAAAAAAGATATAATAACTATGTTATAAAGAAGGAAGCTAACTGTGGAACTATATAAAAAATCATTGTATAAAAAATATACAGAAAATAAGTAATGAGTCAACACATGGATGACAATTGTTACTATTACTATCTTTGCACATCTGTATCACTTATACGCATCGATTTGTAAACCCAAGAAAGACATTTTCTCTGATTAATCTACACTAATCACAGGAGATGAGATAGACAGTGATAATAAATCAATGAAAATAATATTAACAAACGTAACATATATACACAATACAATAACAATAGCACATCATTGTCAAATCATGAAATATTATAACTCGTTAATCAGACAGTGACTCAAAAATTACAAAAGTATTTGACTTGAAATATTTCTACTTGTTAAGTGAACTCTGCAAGTTAATTGTCATAACTAGCAATTGATCAATAAATCATTACACAACAAACTACTAGAAACTACTTAGACTGTCCAAGACTTACAACGTTTGGTTGATCTACATAGTTCTCAAGTCTTGTATGACTGAACTCAAGACTGATGACATTGAGCAGACGTTTACGTTCTGGGTTCTCATAATACTTGACCCAATCTTTGACCGTCATCTCTAGATCCTTCTGTGTGTTCACATCCATCACATCAAGAACACGTGATGAACCTTAATTAAAGTGATGAATAACATCATCCAAAAAACTTAAATATAGTTTTAATTTTTTTAATTTAAATTTAGAATGAAATAGTTACTCATTTTAAGGCGAAAAAAATAATTCATAAATATAAATGATTAAAAGACAAAACAATGCAATAAACTTCAAATAATATACCAATAATAATTTAATAATAAAATTAATTAATAACTGATCTACAGTTAAAAATAATACTTCACCTTTATAAAAAATTATATTAAAATAGTCATTGCTCAATAAATAAATCACTTATATACTTCTATAATATAATAGCAGTTGAATTATTAACACAGAAAATTAAATTCTTAACTAGATGATCCAAGTTAGTTCAAAAAGATATTACTTTAGGACAATGTTAAAAATTAAAAAAATAGTTTTTTATTTCTTAAAATAATACCTAACAATAATAACAAAAACATCGCGTCTATATCAATGATGAAGTCAGCATAATGTCAACTATACACATAACTTAACTTTTTTTAAATTTAAAAATAAACAAAAATATGTTTCAGGAAATACTTTGTATATAATTATACACCATGAAAGAGGCACAATTAATAACTTAATATAAATGCTATATTACATTGTTTAAGAAAACTAATTAAAGTACACTTTAAAATTGATAATTTAAAATATGCAATTTGTAAAGTGAGATAAATCATTATTTTATCACTGAAGAAAATGTTCTTATAATAATAGATAACTTTGCTGCAACTCTTAGCTTTCAGATAAAAAACTATTATTGCATTATATAACTGTTTGTTACATTTTGTAAAAATATATCAAATAAAGTATATAAAAATTAAGTTACTTGCAAGAAAAATCGTACAAAATATTATAATTACACACAAAGATAAGTAAAACATTGCAATACATCACATCATATACCAAACCATACAAAATCATCTAGACTTACTATTAAAACAATAAATGTCTTTAAATAAAAAAATCATCAAACAGCATCATCATATTGAAGTGTTACAAGTGCTACACAATCAGATAAGATTTATTACATGTAAACATTATTGAGATGATTTCAAATGATTCAGATTCACTCACCTACACATCGCTTCACATCATTTACAGTAAAATTTTCACTGGGTATTCTGTAACAACAACAAACAACTTAAACATCAACTTTCAATAAAATACAGACATTATAAATCTGGATAAAATACAGTCAAAGCTTGTCTAATCTGAAATATTTTTATATAATAAGCTCAAATATAATCACTGAAATTCTTTACTCTCTTTCTAATGAGAGATGAAAAAAGTCGTCCAAGACAATACACAAAGTACATGTATTCCATTATGAAAGACTTTATAAGCATATGATAGTCTACAAGTAAATAAGCTATAATAAAAGTATTCAATCAAAGAAATCGATTCTAGTTTCATATTTAGCAGAAATAAAACTGTCATTTCTGATTTCTTTAATTTGAAGAGGAGCAAATACTTTACTGAGTTGAGTTAAAATCAAATCCTGATCCAAGCAGTAGATTTGTACATTTATCAACAATGTAAAGAAATATTAACTTGATATTGTATCTTTATTAAACTAGGCAATATACAGATCTTGATTAAAGTAATACATTCAATTGCTATTAAATTTAACTGCTATATACTACAGACTATCAAGTATTAATATTTAAAATTAACTCCGTGAAATGAATTGAACATTTACTTGGACTCAATGGACAGTTAGAATACATGACTTACCGTAAGCCAAGACCAGTTTTATCTCTGATCAGTATAGGAGTCGTGAATCCGTAGGTTTGAAAATATTTCAAAGTCAAATCTGAAAACAGTTCAATAAATAACTAATCATCGAGAGTATAATTGATATATCTTTCAACTACAAAGCTCTTTCATTATAATAAAGCAACTCAACTAGTCATAAAATTATTTTAAAGAAATTTAAGTAACAATATACAAAGTCAAACTATTTACTTTAATTATTTTATTGTATCGTGGCATCTCCTGTTTACAAGAAAGTAATTCTATTAAACAATAGTGACATAGTTTCCTTTAATCATAATATTTAAAGTTGGTATAAAGATTCTGTACACATAAAGAATTAGTCAATTTAGTGATCAATGAATGATCTATTCATTACTCTAAAACTTTATCAATTATAATGCCAACAGAAGCTTGAACAATTCTAAATAACAATTATACATCTATTAACATTAAAGCAGATGTACCAGATCCTTTCATTTCAATGTAGAACTTTTCTGTCGGCTGAACACAAGACAGTTTCTCATCAATACTAAACATGCGTCTGCCTTCAATGTCTTCATCATCCATACCATCATCAGTGTAAACCTTTCTTTCTTTCTTCCTCTGTTCATTCATATAATCAATAAAACAATCTTATTAAATAATTACTCCCGTTTTAGTTTAACAATAAATAATGGCATAAAACAGTTTTCAATCAAAAAACAATTCAGTTTTTGGCAAAACTCAGTATAATCATTAACAACTACCAAAGAAATGATTAGATTTATTCTTGGTAATTGTTGTTAAATTTAATTAATTCAATTAATTTAAAAATTACATTTATATTAACATCACATCAGCTCAAATAATTACAAGTAACCATGAGTAAAATGAATATAAGAAATATAATATACAAATATGAAACAACACAAATTTTAATTAAAATACAGATTCAACATGATTCAAATACATATTATCTCTAATGATTTGTTTGATTGCATCAATACTAGAAGATGATGAATTAGTCTCTTTGCTAAAAGTACTTAGTAAATAAATTTTAGAGCCGGAGATTATTAATTATAATAAATGTTCCATAAAGATACATGACTCGTAAAACTTTCAAGAGTTGTATAAAACTTTTCGTTCTAAATTCAAATAATTTTTCTTGCGCATTACTGATTTTAGTAAAAACAATTATTCACAGCATGATATCATATCAGTTTTATTCACAACAATCAGTAGCTAATATACGCACAATGAACGAATAGACAAACTTTTAAAAAAAATTCCTTATTAGGTATTGACACAAAGTGATAATTTAATTAAAATATTTAATTAAAACTACTATTATTCAAAATTGAAAAGTACCTGAAGTGAATCATTGAATTTAAAACTGTAAACAAATCTTTAGATTGTAAACAAATGAAAAGCTTAAAGGTACATCAACAAAAAAATGAGCGAAATAAAAGGCATGATAAAATTGGAGCTAAAATAAAATGTTTCAATGCGTAGAATGTAATTTAGCAGAATAATTGACAAAATATTTCCATGAAATGCACCGTTGGCCCAGTAATGGACTAAGTTACAGAAACAGGTTTAATTTGGCGAACCGCAGTAAAACAGAACCGGAAGTGGTGAAATAGAAAAGCCTTAAATGATAGCAAAGATCTATCTAGCAATTTTGTAAAAAAATTGGTAGGGGGTAAAATTAAATTTTATTATAGATCTTTGCTAGCAATTAAGGCTTTTCTGTTTCACCATTTCCTGTTCAGTTTCATCGTGTTTCGCTGAAATTAAACAAGTTTCCGAAAATTCCCAATGTTAATTGTCCTATTCATAAATCAAAATTTGACAAATTTTCTACAAAAAATTGATGATAAGTTGAAACAACATTTCCTGATATATCTTTACTAGCAATCAACACTTTTCTGTTTCACCACATCCCGTTTTGTTTCACGGCGTTGTGCCAAAATTAAACCCGTTTCTGTAGAATCTCTTTCTGCAAATTAGTCATAAGGTTGGGCCTTGTAAAAGTATAAATAAAATCAATATATATATAATATTCATAAATATTGCGATCCTCAATCAAACAGCAATCAGACGAAAGAAACATTTCTGAATCAAAAATTAAGTATTATTACGAGCCATCCGGCTTTTATGCAGTACTAGAATTTAAGAAATAGTAGAAACAATAATTATTATACTGCTGAAAAAACTTTATAATGAATATAAATCATATTTAAATGTATAAATGAGTAAAATGATCGTACCAGACTGCGTGAACTGTGCAGTAATCCTTCCCCTGTCTGCCGGACACTCATTCCTAGGATAATCTGCTTATTTTCTTCACTTATTATTAAAACTCATAAATCCGCTCAGATAGAAATATTTACTTTTGTTCAAATCAAAGCGTCTATAGCGAGGCCTCATAGTACACGAGACACGCCTAGCGTGTTAGATAGACGGTATCACATTGAGCGGCGGTGTTATTAATGCTTGGTTTAATAAAGTTTAAATGATGGCGTTAAAATTAAGGTTCGCGCTGTCTGTTAGTATTATCTAATAAGATATTGGTAGCGAACTGCACAAATTAAATTAGTTGATGGGCGTGACGTGTAAAATAAGCTACCTCGCTGCATAATTATAACGTTTGCTGGTAACGCTACTAAAAGCTCATTTTGTAGAGACATGAAGGCGTGGTTATCTACTGCAACCTTGTAAGTGATGGGAGACCTGTCAGATGATGTCACTCTTGTGGTGGGGAGCGAAAGAGGCAAAGGACTTGCCTGGGATTTACTTGTCCCGACACCTTGGCACCATCACACTTACCCAGCAGTAGCTCTGCAGCGAGCACAGCAGCGAATGAAGCGGAGAATGCAAAGTGCATCAAATGTGCTGAGCTTGAAAACAGTTGTGGAGTCTTGCATGTTAATTTGCCTTGCCTTGTTAATTTACCTTGTGCTGCCCATACCAGAAGATAATCCGATAGGCAGCAGAAACCAGGGGAAAAGCAACATATGCTTATATCAATCACCTACTGTGTCTTAAATAATAATCCAGTTTACCTTTAAAGGTATCCACATTATTAGTTCTGATCACACTTTCAGGTAGCCTATTCCACAATATTTGAATAAGAACCGCACATATTTCATTCAGAACTGCACACTTTGTGCACGTTAGGAAAAGCCCTGGTGTTGGCCATATTGACATCATCCAACCTTTCCTAACAAAGAAACACTCTTCATTAACGCCTTCCATTCCATTGAGTATTTTATATATCTCCACCAAATCCGCTCTCAGCTTTCTTGCCTCCAGAGTAGTAAGATTGACCAACTTCAATCTTTCCTCATACTTTAAACCTTTACACTCATCCATCTTCTTCGTAATTCTTTTCTGCACCCTTTCCAAAATACATAAATATTTTGGTATATATTTTAAATAAATAATATAATATCTTGATAATTTGCTGTACCCTTTAATAATAATAATGATAAGTATAACAAATAATAGAACTAATATATACATTGCGAAATCTTTAATCTACACTTGGTTTAGGTAATCACCTTTATTTATAAGCACTAAACATTCATAGTATTTAATCAAGTTTATTTTAGTTATAATTTAATGTTTTGTTGAATTGTTACAATTTTATGAACAATTTTTGTTATAAATGATACATAAGCCTACGAAGGTTTTTAATTATTTGCCGTATAGTATAATAATTAAATAAGATATGCACACTAATTAGTTCAACATCTTAACACTACTTCACGATAGCGCTAATAATGCAGCGAGTGTAAATGGAACTAATTAATAAATTGGTTCAACATTTAATCGCTACGTCACGATGGCGCTAATAACCCAGGAAAAAATTACCATGGTAAAACTCTAGTTTACCCTATATTTACCATGGTAAGCATAGTATTACCCTGCTTTTACTATGGTAAGCATAGTTTTACCATGGTAAGTTCAGATGTCCCATGTTTACTACGACGAGTTACCATAGTATTACCATGGTAGGATGCATTTACCATGGAATTACTGTGGCGGGTGGCTCGCGGGTCGTGATATCGCCCCGTTCGCAGCCGAATGCGAACTGCGATATGGGATTGTTGTCCCGCCGCGTCGGTGAAGCACTTTTATCTGACATGATTTACAAATAACAAGTCTAAACACGGTATCAGAATCCGCAACTCGCGTATATTGGATAATGAAAACTATGTACGATGATTCAAAAGTCAATCAGCTTAACTAGAGACTTTAATTAAAAAGTTCACGAATTCAACGACGATAAGAGTTATGAACTCCAATTGAGGTAGTAGTTGTCTTTGCACTGCTGGTTATTCCGGTCTCTCGTCCGTCTACCAAGTTGGGTGAGGCTCGCGCTCACCTAAGTCCTCTGAGGTGCGTCGGTGGGAGGCATACAGCGGCTCCCTGCTGCACCTAAGTCGCTGCTCAAAGATCTGCTGTCTCTTCCGGTCCCTCCGGTCACTCGTCGACCAAGTTGGGTGAGGCAGGGTGAGTTGGGTAAAATTATTTTTAATTTTAAATTAAAAATAAAGATAAATAATCTTTTTAATTAACACTGCATCCCTCAGGGAGTGTGGCGGGGGAATATAGTTATCTCGCCTGTGATCTCCTGGCAGGAGTTAATTAAAAATAATCATTAAAATTCTAATGTCATCATCGCTTTGCACTCTGGCGATGCTAACAGCCTGTGATGTCATCACAGTCGCCTCACCCCTCACAGCCACATTTCCCCTCTACCAAGCCGTCTTTCGGTAGATGCCCGTCATGTTTCAAGACACTAGATCAGTCCCTACGTCTGTTTGATTCGATTTTCCCCAACCCACGGACCTTTCCCACATTCGCCCCGGTGCTCCCAAATCAGAAAATCCTAAAAAGTATTCCAAGGGGAGCAAGAGACGCTGCGGCATACCAGTTCCAGTACCTGTTGAATGCAGTGCTGGAAAATTCGGATGATCGTCAACTGCGGAAGGGGGCTGTTTGAGTTTAAGAGGTATTGCTTGAGCCAGCCGTAAGATCGAGGGGGTAAACGTCGAAACCTCACTTCGGCAACAGTGGCTCAGATTAATTCGTTCTCCCAGCCACACTCAGCCCCACTACCTTCTTTTCAGGGGGCGGGCAAAAAACAGGTCCTCGACTTTGACTCCCTGGCAGCACGAAGGGCAGCGGCCAAGATGGACGAGAAGGACGTCAAGAGGGCTATTCGTCAGCTCTGTTCGTCAAGCAGACTGGTGGAGCCATCCCTCAGTTCATATCACTCGATCTTATTGAAACATCCTTCTGCGCCATCTGACCGCCGCCCAACCTCCCCGGGAACTACTCAAGCAATCATCGTCTCCGCGGATTAAGTCCTGGCCGTAATCAAGTCCTTTCCCCGGGATCAGCGGGTGGCCCAGACGGATTACGACCCCAGCACTTAAAAGACATGACAGACAGATAAGTGGAACGTTACTCGCATCCCTTACCTGTTTTGTCAACTTTGTCTTAGCAGGCCTGACTCCTGTCTGGGTATGCCCCTTTCTTTTTGGAGCTTCTCCGTTTGCTTTGAAAAGAAGGATGGTGGTATGAGACCAATTGCGGTAGGTCTCACTTTTCGTAGACTGGTTGCTAAGGTCGCCTGTCGGTATGTAACGGAACTATGTGCGTCGATTCTGAAACCGCGACAGTTGGGGGTAGGGGCTAAAGAGGAGCAGAAGCATTGGCACACGGTGCCCGACGGTATTTAGACAATATGCCGTCAAGTCACCTTTTCGTCAAGCTAGATTTTCGTAACGCGCTCAATTCGGTGCGTCGTGACGTGATGCGAGAGGCGTTGGCTCTGAATTGTCCAGGTCTACTCGGCTACTTTGACTCCGCGTATGGTGACACTACCAACCTGACCTGTATATTCTATACAGGGGTGAAAACACTGAATATACCTGTTAGATTGTCACGTTACAAATTAACATGGCAACGAAGTATCGCCAGGCTACTGCTGAAGAAAGTGATGAAGATCTACATGCCATTGAACAATTTCTGAATCGAAAGATGTGCAGCCACAAAAACCAAGGCAATATTACGATCGTGAAACGTGGAAACCCAGTTCGCAGACAAGATAGTAGTGACTGCCCTTGTCAACACTATCCAAATTGTCCTTATCGACAGGAAACAGAAAGACTGAGAAAGCTCAACAAGAGCTGGGAATTGGAACTTCGTTCGACTAAAATTAGACTTGACGTACTTACAGAAGATAATGAAAAGACGAAAAAATCGATCGAAAATTTAGATGAAAGAATCGATGAATTGAAGAGCATGATTAATGAAATTATGAGCGCCTCTGACAAACGTGAATTGGAACATAGTGAAAAAATAGACCAACTGGAAAAAGCAATCGAAATTAAGAATAAAAAGGAATAAAGTATCTTACGGCTTGCTGCTGCTAAATTCGATAAGCCATTATGAAATAAGAGAGAATTCTAAACCTCTTCAAGATTACTGGTCAGAATAATGGTACTCATGATTATATTAGTAGGTTTTTATAACTTTATAGAAAACAGATTTGTTTAATAGCTTGAGAACAGCTTCATGCTAAATAGCATGCAATTTACAAAATTACTCTGTCTCATATAAGCAGATTTTTATAACTTTAATTTAAACCAGATGCCCTTATATAATGACTTTATAACCTGGTAAACACCCGCCCCTGGTAAACACCCGCCCCTGGTAAACACCCGCCCCTGGTAAAAACCCCCCCAGGGAAACCGGGGGCCGAACAAAATTCACCGTCGGACCTGTTTTGTTTACACGCTTTTTTACAAAAAAGTTTTTGTTGACCTAGTTATTTTCGTTTTGTTTACAAAAAAGTTTTGTTGACCTAATTATTTTCTCTTTGACACAGATTCAACTCATTATACAATATGTTAATTAGGTTAAGCAAAGCTAACGACAGAATTTTTCTTTCATACGGCAATTGCAATTTCATAAATTATAAATTCGTTTTGGACTGTCCACGATTAGTTTTTAGAGATGTACATGATGTACCCTTCGCAATTTTTTTAAGCTATCCAGCTTTCTGGAAATGTATTTTGTTGTGGATAAGGAATGATTTACAACAGAATATATTCTGTTGGGTTTACTCTGAAGTGTTTTACTACAACAGAATATATTCTCTTGGGTTTTTTTATTATGTAAAGAAAATTTATCTCACTTTAGATATCAAAAACGTGATAATACAATATTACATAAATAATCTAATCAAACGTGA
>JAQIXG010003746.1:0-14177 GCA_034700105.1 Oconnorella tubifera | reverse complement strand
TCTCTCTCTCTCTCTCTCTCGCTCTCTCGTGGCAACCCCCTCCCCTTCTGACAATTTTGCAAATTGTTAGGTTGGATAAGTGTATGCATATGAGGAGAGCAAGTATACATATAATATGCTAAAAGAAAAAACAGAGTGATAACATAAAAAATGTCATCTATGTCATTTATAAGTATTTTTGTTTAGTTCGACAAGCATTAGGCCTATATGAATACATGTGAAATTTGCAAATATTTAACAATGTATATCACATTCTTTTCAATAAGGTAGACCTACTCTAATATTTTTTATAATCAGGCCTGTCTAAATGACATTCTAGGGAATGCGTTCCCCCACTATTTTGCTCAAATCCATGTAAAAATCGGATCAACCTGTTGACACTTCACTGTCGCAGTTGTGGTTGCCAACGATCAGTACAGTGATCGTTGACGTCTGTGAATACACCGTGTTGAACATACTGAAGAGCAAAGATGTAATTCATGTGTGCCTGCAGTGCTGGATTTAGTCCTTGGGGGGCCTGAAGCACTTCTGCAAAGGGACCCCAAAAAATCTGAAATCGATTTTTTTTAATGCTACCTCCTAAAAACATCATGTTGATTTTGAAAGTGATGACTTTTTTTTTTTTTTGTTATCATTACATTTTTTTGGGGCTGACTTTTAACATTTAATTTCATTCAAGTGTACAACAAACATTATCATCATTTAAAAAAATCCTTTCAATCTTGGGGGGCCCCCTTTGGCCGGGGGGCCCTCAGCACGTGCTGAAAGTGCTTCAATGTAAATCCGGCCCTGTGTGCCTGTAAACCTGGCATCTCAATTAGAGTCGTCTTTCCAACGAAATTGCGAGCCACGAATTACTTAAATAGAGAGCGAATTATTTATTTTGCTGCAAGATTCAATTCTGTCTGACCTAGAAACGAATTGGATATCGAGTTTAGAGCAAGTGACGTCAAAAACGTCATCGCTAAGGTTATAACGTCATAACTGTTTCTGGGTCACCTACTTTATTTTATTCAACTTCGCAACACTACTATAGGTGTACAATATTCAGAGATAATAATTCAGGAAGCTGGTAGTTTACTTTTAGTTATGGGTAGAAATTATATATTTAATGACAATGAAAGTTATATATAATGATATTCTTATATATAACTTTCTTGCTAAGTACATCAAAGGTCAAATACTAAATTTACAACTTTTTATCTACATAATTACAGTGATGTTACAAAGTCAGTATATCTGATCAGATTTTCGGGATGGTTGCGCCTTTGCTTTTATAATATTGATGCCAAATTTTTGTTCTGAACTTCATTCAATAATCTTAATATTGTATTAACTTGTTTTAACCATGAATATCATCGATTAAAAATGGACGAATATGTGAGGTCATTTGATAACTTAGATAAAACGTTTTAGACAAAAACTTTTATTTTCACAAGCTTTGTTTAAAAAAAAACAACTTATGAAACAAATTAATTTTCTAAATTTTGCATTGGAAGATTCGATTGCTATTTATTCGATTGTTTTTAAAATTAATTTTTTATATTCTGCACACAATCACAGCACTTACAGTTTTAGTCGCTGCATACTGTAAAATAATATTTAGATGTATGTTACCAATGCATAAAATGTATCTGTTTAGATATAACCCTAAATCTAGCCCTTCTTGTTATCATAATGTTCAAAAATCATTAAATTAAAAAAATTACATTTTTCAACAATTTCTTTTTCGACTATAGATCGACATATCGCTATTAAAACATATTTAAACATAATTGTGTTTAAAACATTACCAGTTTGGGCCTATATATATTTGTTCTCTGAGTGTCTATCTCTCTCTCGCTGCAGTTGTTTGTAATTATTTCACAGTAGTTTCTGTATCTGACAAAACTATATTCATTTTCAATTTATTATAATAATTTTATTGTATTTTTGTGCATGCAACAGTTTTAAAACAAAGCGTAAAAACATGCAAAAATTCCAACAAGATTTTGCCTCATGCCACTGATTCAGGCGTTCCCCCACTTACTTTTTTAGGACTACACCCCTGATTGAATTTGCGCTGTTTCTAATTATAGTTAGCATAAAGATAACTGTTCTAAAATAGTTTCGGACATTTTAGTATTAGGCTTAGACTTTAGTTTAGTGTCAGAGTTATAAGCTTAGCCTTAAACTTAACTTTACTCAAACCCTAAAACTGGCAATAACCCTAACCATTAATTCTAATTCACAAATTTAAAAAAACTATTCTTACATTTAAAAATAAGAACACCTATTTTTAGACACAATATATGGAGATATATTATATAAATCGTGCGAATTCAATTAGAGAATGACTATAGTATTGTGAGGCCTGCTTAAAGGGGTACTTCCCACACAGTCTTTTGAAGCCCGGATTTTTCAAATGGGTTACTTCCCACACAGCCTTTTGGAGCCCGAGATAGTAGGCCTGGGTCTAACGCATTTTATCAATTTATTTTTGACTCTATAAAAATTCTGAGAGGGCCAAATTAAAGAGAATGATTTTATTTCTCATTTGATATGTTTGGCTTATTTTTTCGTTACCAATAGGCCAAGTTCTCAATGGTAAACTTTGATGAATTTTTGTCATCAAATCATAGCAAACTAAGCTAGTCTGTCGTACGTCGGCTATACTATATGACAACATTACTTTATTGATTGACTCTCAACCAATCAGCAACATTCTTATTTTATTATTGTCCAATGAGCGCGTATAAAAATGTGATTTTTAATCTGTTATTTACCATTACAATTACCCTGGAGATATTTGTAAACAATTCAGAAAAATTATGAGATTTGAAGATTATCACATAAATGATAATCTATACAATTATAAGATCTTTATGTGACTAAAGTCAGTGAAGGGGGAAAGGGACCAAATATTTATGCATAAGAAGTGCTTCATTAAAAAATCTGACGACCTTTTGCTATTTGTATTACAATAATATATTATTTCAGCCTATCTGTTCTTGGAAAAAAATGAACTATGCATATATTTGCATAATATGCATACTATGCATATATGCCTATATTTCTTTTAAAAACGTAAAATGTGATGGGAGGGACTATCACTCCCTCATCTATTATATAATAAAGCCTTCGCATATCTGTCTATAGAATATTCTTAAAAATAGCATATTATAGCAGGCCTATGAACACATAGGCTGAATTGTCAGGGACGTCGTTTTAACATTCCCAGAGAGGTGGGGATAAAACAATTTTCAAGTAGCAGGCAATGACCTTCTCTGCATCTTGATTTTTTCTTATTAGAATACAGTTCATATTATATTGAACGTAATATAGATGGCCCACAATATAATACATATGTGACTAGTTCTTGAAAAAATTGTTACACGTTGTTTTCTCTTAGAGATTGGGATTATCATTCATTGTTTCCCTACTGTAATATATATTAAATACAATACATTTGTGTATTCCCTTTGATGTAATCATGTACTAGATATAGCTACATGTTGCCTGTAGGCCTAATAGTAAATTTCTCCCTCTCCCTGTTCTTCTCCCTAGCCGTCTTTCTTTCCCCCTCTCTGTTCTCCTCCTTCTCTAGACCCTCTCGCTATCTCTCTCTCTCTTTCTCTCCCTTTTTCTCTCTCTCTCTCTCTCTCTCTCCCTCTTTCGTGGCAACCCCCCCTCTCCCTTCTTACATATTTGTCATTTTTTTGGATACATGTTGACATATGCGGAGAGCAAATACATATATGCTGACACCAAAAAAGAAACTGAGTGATAACATAAAACTGGTCATCATTTATTGTTTAGAGAGGGGGAGGAGGAGATGGAGAGTGGGGGGGAGAGAGGGAGAGAGGAACTAATAGGCATATACGTAAGTGTTCCACTAAACTTTAGAGAAACCCTTACTCCCTTACTAAAATTCTGGCTACGCCACCGACTATCATAGATCAAATTAATGTAAGCAGATCCTACATAGTTAGATTACAGCAGGTCTATGATGTAGTGATTACCTGTATAAGTGTATTCTTCGATTAGTTCTTCAAGCAATTATATGAATACAAGTGAAAAGCATTATTTGAAATGTACAAGTGAAATATTAACAAATATCTAAATAATATCTATATATCTTTTTAAATCAGGTACCCTGAGAAATATTTGCCCGGAGCCTGTCTGTAGTTGAATTTGAGCAGTCTATAAATATAGTTATAGCCTAGAAATAAATGTTCTAATAATAATTACTGTCATTTATATATTAGAATTAAGTTTACTGTTAGAGCTAAAGGCTTAACTTTACTCTAACCCTAAAACTAGCTATAGCCTGACTTTAATCCTAATTCAAAATCACAAATTTCAACGAACTAATTTACATTTAGAATAACTGTTTTTTATTATATATATATATAGAAAAAATTATAAAAATTGCTCAAAAGATTTCTTTTGACTTTATCTTGAAATCAACTAACTTTGTACTAATATTTTATTAGCTGAATATCTAACATATAGTCAAACAAATTCCATAGACTGATAAAGAGCACTGAAAAAATGTTTTTAGATTTTTCAAGGTGTGTCTTCTTCAGTCTATAGTCTGTGACAAAGCCCGAATCAAAAAGGGAGGGTTTTCCTCCAAAAATTTACTGATGCCCTTTTTGATCTCCTCATTCCCACGTCTTTGCTATTTTTTAGTAAATGTCACAATAGGAGAGTTTTAGCATTAAATAGATCCTACAATATTGTAATTGTTCATTTTGTTATGTAGTCAACTTTTGTATGATTTCTTAAATCTCTATGAAAGAAAATCAAGTTTATGTAAATTTTTTGGGGGTGCTGCAACAAAAATTGTCCTCTGCGGCTATCCCTCGTCCAATTTTAACAAATTTTATCTTAAAATGTTCATAAATAAATTTTCTATAACTTTGATGTGGAAAGTATTTGATCTTCAAATTTTCATAGCAGACTATTTTTTATCAAAGTAATTTTATGGTTAACCTAGCACATATGCCGTCTATTAAAAAACATACAATATTTTTGCAATTATTTTGTGTTCAATACAAAGATCATCAGCTATGACGAAAATGATGCCAAAATTATCTTTGTATCATGTATTGTTGCTGAGATATAGATTTTTAAAAACGTTGCTAAGTTTTGTCAATTTTTGTGAAAATTTGAGAAAAGTCTCGGAAATTCAGAGCTATAACGTCACCTGTCAACCAGTAAGTAAAAGGTTAAAAGATCTCTCCTGCCTAGCAGTAGACTCTGACACAGATGTCATAAAGATCAAGTTTCTGTAGGGACTAGTCATCAGAAATGATGACACTGATTCTTTCAAATTTATAATAATCTTAGTTAGTAAATAAAAATTTCTCAAAAGAATTTTCTTACTCGCTACAATAATCTTGAAATGAACTGAATTTGTTTTTAGATGAACATATAGATGAACAAATTCCATAGACTGATGAAGAGCAGTTGAACAAATTTTCTGTTGATTTGTAATTTGATTTTATTTATTCAGTCTAGTCCGTAGCAAAGCCTGGATTACAAAAAGGAAGAAAATTTTTTACTGATGCCCTTTTTTAGATCTCCTCATGCGTATGTCTTTGCTATTATTGCAGTGAATCGATGGGAGGGTTTTAATTGTTAACACTAAATAAAATTAACACAACAAAAGTTATTTTTTATCTATAATAGGGGGGGGTTATAACACCTGTACACCCCCTTGGCTACGCCACTGCTACATCTACAAAAGTATTCTCCCTCTCCAATCCTATACTCTTCAAAGTGATGTAGTTGTATGTATATGTTCAGAAAGTAGGAGATTTGACGTAAGGGTGCCTCAATTAGGTCTTGTTGAAACGCCATTAAAAGTATTAACAATAGAGAAAAAAGGGTCGAGATTTTATAATAAAGACCCTCATTATAAATTTATAAAATATTATAAATATTTGTTGTATTTATAGGCTTATAAGCCTATTATCTTGTGCAATAACAAATTCACAAAATACATTTTACAGCTCCCCTTTCAGATCAAAAATCGAAATGCAGCATTTTTCATAACAGGAGTCGGTGCAAAATACATGCTGTATGAGAACCCCTCGTGGGATTTGGCTAATATTCGTATAAAATGTTCACAATAAAAGCCTCTACAATATTGTAATTTTTCATTCTGTTACATTATCAACTTTACCATGATTAATTAGACTTTGTGTGAAGAAATTTCAATTTCCCAAAAAAAAAATTTGGGGGTGCTTCATGAAAATTTCCCCTCAACAGCTATCTCTAATCCAATTTTGAAAAAAATTGTCTGCAAATGTTCAGAAATAAATTATCTACAACTTTCCAACAGAAAGTTTTTAATTTGAAACTTCATAGCAGAATATTTGTCCTCAAAACAAAATTAATGGGTAATGTTACACGTATGCGATATAATAAAAACTCAAAATCATTTTTCAATTCTTTTTGTGTTTAATTCAAAGACAAGAAGCTAACGAAGAAAATGATGCAAACATTATTTTTCTAACATGTATGGTTGCTGAGATGCAGATTTTTAAAAACGTCGTTATTTTTTGTAAATTTTTTAAAAAAATTGAGAAAAGTCTTGGGAATTCAGAGCTATAACGTCACGCGTCGTCCAGTAAGTAAAGGGTTAAATATTCACGAAGGACTGACATTATATCGGCATTAAAACATGTGACTTTTAATTTTATTTATCTTACTTAAACATTTTTTAGTTGGCTTTTATACTTTGAGCAGTGTTCTAATGTTTCCATCATTTCACAGATTTTTTACTAGCAGAAATAAAATTGAAGTTATTTTGACCCAACTGAATAGAAACTTTAACTGAAAATAAATTTTGAATTAAACTATAACTGGTGATGAAAACTTCCGAAAATAATTCAATCAATAATAAAAAATACCTTCATTTTTCTCCAATCATCAACAATAACAGTGTTATCATCGGCATCAGAAGAATTGAGATACCCAACACGAAATAAATCACCAATTTTTCGCAAGTTCTGAGCAAATCTCATGCTTCTCCTAGCCTAACACAATCAACTAAATGATATTTAATGTTAATAATGATATTTAATAAAGCTATATTGTAATGTTAATGTAACGATAGGATATTTTTGTTCATCCCAGGTTTTAGACGTTTCAGTCCCAATGGTGGGAGGAAATTGTGAAATATAATATTTACCCTCCGCCAAGTAATAATATAGCAGCAACCAATGACTTGCGATTCTATTAAAGCTAGCTCCGTAAACTATTGGTATGGATTTTTGGCTCAATTGTGAACATAGCTACTAAGAACATTTATTTTTTAATCACAAAGAAAAATTTCAATAAATAACGTTTAATAAATAAATAAGAGAAATTACACTTACAATACATTGCTTTAATACTTAATATTTTAAATATATTAAATATTTAAAATATAAAAAATACAGTATTTTAATTGATATTTTATGATGTTTATTGTGTAAAATAAATAACAGCATTTAACTTTTATGCTTAGTAATTGACTTTCATAATTAAAGGAAATTTTTTACAACATAAACATTTTACTAAGTTTAGACTATATAATGTTAATCTCCAGATATGGCAAGATAATTATTTATAGTCACACAAAATGCCAATTTATTTTCAAGATTTAAGTTTGAAATCCAGTCTAAAAATACTAGAGCAAATAGTGTCTAATTTTAGAGCTCCTTTCTCAACTTCTCCCCATTTGCATCTTGTCCATCCCAGACCATGCGGTCGACAAAGACAGAAACAGCGAGTGATGGCTAGGGGGGAGATTTTGGTCAAATGAGAGAAAACAGGGAAAACAGAGGGCATGGCATGAGATCGTTTGTGGGGTTGGCAGCAGAAGTTGTAACGTCGCAGATCAGTCCCTAGAACTGTTTGACTCGCTTCGCCTCAACCCACCGACAATTCCCCCGTTCGCCCCAGTTCTCCCAACTCAAAATATCCTCAAAAGGATTCCACGGGGGGCAAGAGACGCTGCGGCATCTGAGTTCCAGCACCTGTTGAATGCAGTGCTGGAAAATTCGGAGGATCGTTAACTGTGGAGGGAGCTGTTTGAGTTTGCCGGGTATTGCTTGAGCTAGCCGTCAGATTGAGGGGGTCAACATCAGAATCTCACTTCGGCGACTGTTGCTCAAATTAATTCCTTCTCTCAATCACATTCAGCCCCATTACTGTCGTCTCTCCCTCTCAAACGGAGAGAGAGAAACAAAAACAAATGGAGGAAAAAAGTGCCCAAAGCGCTCGATTTTGACTCCTTGGCAGCATGAAGAGCAGCGGCCAAGATGGACGAGAAAGACGTCAAGGAGGCTCTTCGTCAGCGCTGCTCGTCAGACAAACTGGTGAATCCATCATCAGTATCATCACAACTCAATCTTGTCCAAACATCCTCCTGCGACATCTAATTGTACACCAGCCTCCCCGGGAACTACTCAGCCCATCACCATCTCCGCAGATCAAGTCCTGGCCAAAATCAAGTACTTTCCTCCAGGATCAGTAGGGGCCCAGATGGATTACGACCCTAGCACTTAAAAGACATGACGGACAGATAGGTGGAACGTTACTCGTATCCCTTACCAGTTTTATCAACTTTATCTTAGCTGGTCTGACCCCTGTCCGGGTGCGCCCCTTTCTTTTTGGAGCTGCTCTGTTTGCTTTTGAAAAGAAGGACTCACTTTGCGTAGACTGGTTGCTAAGGTCGCATGTCAAGATGTGTCGGAACAGTGTGAAGGCGATACATAAACCACGACAGTTGGGGTAGGGGTTAAGGGAGAGGCGGAAGCTTTGGCACACGGTGCCTGACAGTATTTAAACAATATGCCGCAAGTCACGTTTTCATCAAAGTGGATTTTCGTAACGCGTTCAATTCGGTGCGTCGAGACATGATGCGAGAGGCGTTAGCTCTCAATTGCCTAGGGCTACTCGGCTACTGTGACTCGGCATATGGTGACACTACCAACCTCATCTTCAGAGAGTTCTCTGTTGACTCGACAGAAGGCGTACAGCAGGGAGACCCACTTGGTCCTCTGTTTTACTAACTGGCAGTGAACTCACTGCTGCAGGACATCCAGTCAGAGTGTGTGTCAACTACTCAACTAATCTAAGTGTGAGATCATTAGACTCACTCCATCAAATTGGCAAGACTGGACTGCATCGGGCTTAAGTTTTATTGAGTTTCCACTCAGTGAGACATGACTGCTCAGTACTCCAATCCAGTCCGGATCAGGTGTGGACAGAGGACAAGCGGCTAAGAGGGAGGATTTGACTGTCTTCATGAGTCGTCTAACCTCACTATCAGATCACTCTGCCCTCTACATCTTGAAGAATGCTTACGCAATCCCAAAGGCTCTCTACATTCTCCGTACCAGTAATTGCTCTTCCAGTCTGGAGCTGGCGTCCTATGATACCACGCTTAGAACATTCCTGTCAATAATCCTAAACATCGACTTATCCCCTTCAATGTGGTCGCAAGTTTGCCTCCCTCTGAGTTGGGGCAGAATTGGAGTCCGCAGTGCGCAACAGCTGGCACTGTTTGCCTTTTTGGAATCCGCTGCTGCCACAGAGCTCCTTTCTCAACTTCTCCCTATTCACATCTCATCCTTACCGGACCCCGCGGTAGACAGAGCGGAAATAGCGTGGAAGGGCTTGGGAGTAGTTATTGGCCCAATGAGAGAGGACAAGGGAAAACAGAGGGCATGAAATCAGCATGTCTGTTAACATGTCATGCCCCTAGCTCTGGTGTCTGGCTAAATGTGCTGCCCTCTGCATCACTCGGCCTAAATTCGAATGACAGTTCGCTGAGAGCTGCTATGGGCCTTCGTCTCGGGGCTTCATTGGTGTTGCATCATAATTGCAGTTATGGCGCACCAGTTGACAAGTTGGGTAACATGATTTGACATGAAAACGCAGTGCTGGTCGTCACTTGCATCACAATTTTCTCAATGATGTCATACTGCGTGCACTTCAAAGTGCCAATGTAGCGGCACTACGGGAGCCACTGGCGTTGATCTGCTCAGACTCTAAGCGGCCAGATGGTGCTACTCTTATACCATGGTCAAAGGGCAGATGCCTTCTTTGGGATGCCACATGACCGGATACGTCAGCGCCTTGTTAAGTGAAGAGGTCGGCAGAAGAGTAGGGCGCAGCGGCAGCTTCAGCAGAATTGTGAAAGCTGTCCAAGTATGCCTTCCCATAGTGATTGAGACACTGGGTTCTTGGGGCACGTTGGGTTTTGCTTTTGCAAATGAGTTGGGCAGATGGATCTCTATCGTCTCAGGAGATCCAAGGTCCACCTCTTTCATGAACGCCTCGAAATGGCGGTGCAGCGGGGAATGCGCAGCAGTGCTGGGAACTTTTGGGACAGTTTCCCCAAGATGCTTTATAACTTTTTGGTTTTTTAAATGTTTGAGCGTTTGTCAAACATTTTTATTTGCGATGATTGTTCAAACTTTTAATTTTTTGTATATTGTATATAATTCATTATTATTGAACGATTATATATTGAACTTCTGTATATTGAACTATTGTATATTGAGGAATAATATTAGAGTTTAATAATATTTATAGTAATACAATAGCCTACACTAATTAATGTATGTCTATAATTATAGACATGATAATATTTTTGTTAAAAAAAGAAAAAAAAGAAAACTCTTGTTAATGAATTAAAAATTATAAATCATAGTAACAGTATCATAATAAATGCCCTAACAACATAACTGAAAATGTTAAATATATTATTGTGAATGAATTGAAATAACAGTAACAGTACAAATTATAAAACAACAATAACAGGCTTTAATTTATGATATTGTCATGTTCAATTTCAATAAATAAATTACAACAAATGATGACCACAGAATTTATATGGAATGTACAATTACATTATATAATAAAAAAGATTACAACTAGTCACTTATAATTATACGACTCATTCACAATTCATCAATAACAGTTAATATGCATTAACATCACTGTTATTAATTATTATAAATGACAGTTAATATCACTGAATAACAATGATATTAATAATGATTATTGTCATTGTTATCAATTATCATCAATGAAGGTCGCAATCATGTAATACCAGAAATATTAATAATAATAATTGACAATGTATAATTTTGTGTCCGGACAATTCGTCCTTAGACGGTTCGTCCCCGGACGGTTCGTCTCGGACGATTTGTCCGAGTGTTTCAGTGTTTTTAATATTTATTTTCTTAATTTTTCTTCCTTTTTGTTATTACTTGGTTTTATTTTGTACTCGTGTGACAAGTGACAATCATGGGTTTACGTGCAAGGAGCATATACTGCAGGTATATGCTCTTTGCACGTAATATCCTTCTCTTTTGTAAAGACTGTTTTTATAACAAATTTATATAAACTATCGTTATTTAAATTATTACGGAAAATAAACATTTACCTTAAGGTTTTTTATTATTTGAATGATTATTACATCCTTTGCTTGATATCTTAAACTTTTATCAATATATTAAAAAAATTGAGAAACGAAACGAACCGTCCGTGAGACGAATCGTCTGAGACGAACCGTCCGGGGACGAACTGTCCAGGGACAAATCATCCTAAAACCGTATAATTTAAATAGTTGTCACTGATACAATGAATCACATTGTAACATTGAATGATAGATTGGATCATATTATGAATATCACTGATAGCTTATTTCCCATTGCGACTGATATCACATTATCACTGATAGCTTGTATCACATTGTAACATATAGCGTTTATCACATTGTCACTGATTGCATGTATCAAATTGTCAGTGATAGCTTGTATCACATTGTCACTGATAGCTTGTATCACATTATCAGTGATAGATTGACTTTAAATCACATTGTCACTGATAGCTTGTATCACATTTATTGTCACTGATAGCTTGTATCGCATTTTCACTGATAGCACGTATCACATTGTCACTGATAGCTTGTATCACGTTGTCACTGATAGCTTGTATCACATTGTCACTGATAGCTTGTATCACGTTGTCATTGATAGACTGACTTTGTATCATATCTTCACTTATAGCTTGTATCAAATTGTCAATTATAGATTGACAGTATCATATTCTTTTTCAATGACTCATCTTGAATCATATTTCAAACTATACGTCAGACGTATATAGTGATTTCCTTATTTATTTCTATGAAAGATCCACGATGACGTCAGACCTCTTCATGACAATGTTTATATGATATAGTTTATATGTTGTTCAAATCAAACCTATTCAAATTAAAAACAAACATATTTATTATTTATTTGACCATTTCATATCAATCATGTAACTGTTAACTGATTAAAAAACTATTGGATCATCATTGAATTTTTATGCAATATTTCATATGAAATTATTAAATACTTTTAATTTCATCATTTTGGTTATGATAGGATATATATACAGCAGTTAATTATGAACAGTTATATCACTTATCAATATTTAACCAGAGTTCTACAGTGTTTTGAAACTATTACACCGGAAGTACTTTGAATGAAATTTGCAATGAAATTAAATTTATTAAAATAATGTGGGATATCAAATGATACCAAAATATCATACAAATTATTAGATTTAATTATTCAGCAGGCCTATATGACCAAGGCCTCTAGCCCATGAATGCACAAGACTAATTATTACATATAGGCATATATATATATATATATATATATATATATTATAGATATCTTCATTATAATTACATTAAATTATGTTAACACACTTAAAGAAATAAAATATATATCACTGCAATAATTAGTTTAGCAGAAATTATGTCTAGAAGTCATATTTTAAAAATAATGAGTTACTTCAAATGTTAATTACATCTAACACAGGATTTAACTAAAAAGACATTTATTGACTATAAAATATCAAAATTATGAAATAAGTATAAGGTGAAATTACATTAATCAATTCAATATAAGACAATTCAATATTTATACTCGTTTGCATGATTTGTATTTGTAATTGTGTAAACACATTTTATCAGTAGCCTAGAATTTAGAAATATATAAAAGCAAACTAGACTCATCTGTTAGGCCTACTATTAAAAATCTCAATTTTATTAACAGAATAAATCTACCGTAACTGAATCTTCTTTCAATAATCTTCATTCATTATATAGTACCATCAATTAGAATTAAAGGTAAATTAGTGATTAGATCTCTTTATTGAGTATACATTACGTTTACGCTTACTTTTTATATTTTATATTAGTTTCGCTTGCAATTGCAATCTCTATTAAGTTTCATATATCAACTTACAATATTATATATAAAATTATTGTATAATTATTAGTTGTGATGACCTCTTATCAGTGGAGGCCCATGTGAGGAATACAATAGCGCGCAAGACAGCGCGACGCGTCAAGTACCAGGGCTAGTAGTTGGCTAGGCTGAAGAAATCGCTTGCGGAAGTAGACTTGAGGACCCTAACTTCTCAGCATCAGTCTGTTGACTTGCAGCTGTGACGCCAGCTGTCAGCTAGCGTCCTGCTGGCAAGCAGCTGGCGTTTCTGCATAAAGCTTGTAATAAATCGGTAATTTATTTGTTGTAACCGCTTAACGAATGAAGGGAAAATACAGCGATTGAAACTGTAACTATGCGGTTGTCACAACCAAAATTTTAAGAATTTAACACATTGACCGCCAAGTTTTTTTCGCATTGCCTTACCCCAGATGCCAAGCATAAATAACCGTATAAATTATACATTTGTTTTAAATATATACGATACTTATTAAAATAAAAATATATTCACTTTGTTTTAATTAGGCTGAGACTGTATTTTTACGCTTATAATTTTTTTATAAACCGTATTAAATTTTTGTATAACCCGCAAGCATGTATAACTTGCGAAATTTTCAATATCTGTCAATCATTTAAATTTATTGCTCATCATAATCCACCCCAATCCACCTATCCTCCCCTCTTTCTTTCCCTGTCACTCTCTCACTCTCAACTAACAATTAACAAATAACGCAAGTTTCTGCAAAACTTGCGTTATTTGTTAATTGTTAGTTCAGAGTGAGAGTTTCTGCGAAACTTGCGTTAACACAGGTTTTTGCTTTCAGAATGAGCAATAATTTCTGCAACTTACAAATACGCACTATTACAGTACTATACTACAATCACTGTAGATTCCAACTAGATTTA
>JAQIXG010003745.1:0-14180 GCA_034700105.1 Oconnorella tubifera | reverse complement strand
CGCCTCTGGTGGCCTTTCGATTTTATGAACCTGGGGTCTCTTTTTTAAAAATGCGTCTGGCATAAAAAGTACTGGATGTATTTACTCCATATTTGCTCCAGATAAAACGGTACTGTTTTGAATTATATCACAGTTGAAATTAAGTGAATAACTATATAATAATTCTCTAGATGTCAGTATGTTGGTCTGGATATAACGATGATGTCATGAGAAGAGATTATAAACTATTGATAGCCTTTCATAAAGCTTATAAGTACGCCTAATGAAAGAATTAAACTTAAAATCGCATGATGTCATATAAATTGTTATATTTTTCCTCCCTCTCCCCAGCCACCCTACCCACTCCTTCATTTTGACGAGTTACAACTAGTACATATATATATGGATATGTCAGTTCAGCTTTTTCAATTATTTTTATAATTTTTTTCACTTTATATATCATTCCTATAAGTTAGGCATAATTGTATATGTATTATATCGGTAGTATTATAGTTATTAGAACTTGATATGTATCATATCAGTTATATCATATGTGCTAAAATTAGAATTAGATAGAATATCATTATTAGACTAATTGATTCTTTTAATATTAGATAGGCACATCAGTAATATAAAATTATATATTGTTCTGGTGATTGTTTTAATTCTGCTTGATATTGGTACAAATGATTTTGGTATTATTGTATTAATCTATTAAAATTAGATAGACTTTATATCAATTCTTTATATTAGATAGAATATTATCTCTAATGATAGAATGTTTTCTCATCACATTGCTTCTGCATACTCTATTCTTAAATCACTAAACGACCCTTTTGTGCTGATGTGACGTTAAGCAACAAACAAACAAACAGATAAACGCGTTTGCTATAAATGTAAACGCTCTGATGTTATGTTGTTTAGATTTGAGTTTTGGACTTCAACCGCGGGTAAAGGTGTTGTTGGTATTGAGAAAACAATCGCTTGTAAAACATTGGCATCTAAACACTTTCCTTTTAAACAGGTGTACTTTCAAATATTGTCTAATTCTTTTGAAATATTTAAATATTATCTGGATAATTTTAAGCAGATGTATTTTCAAATATTGTCTAAATTCTTAATGCGATTTTAGTTTTCAACTTTTAAACGATCGTTAGGCTTGTTTTTGCAGTAGGGGTGAAGAGGTAATAGGGTGATTAGTATAAGTATACTTGGTTCAATTCCGGGTGCTCAGAAAGTGTTCATTTAAAAAAATAACTACTCTCACAATTGTTATGTTTCTTTTTAGGATCATAGAGATATCGGGCACAGTGATTTAAACTATTTTATAATTTTAGAAAATATTCTTTTTCTTTCAGATAATTGAAGAGTTCATTGTAACAAAGGACAAAAGTCCACAAATTGATTTTATCTGGAAACGACCAAGAATTTTACAGTTTATGGTTAGAAGTGAATCATTTGAATGTTTTATTGTAATTATTTAATCTGAGAATAAATGCAAGCATTTAGTAGTCTATGTTAAGAGACAAGTAGTCATTCATTACATGGTTTCTGCTCACACATATCACTACATTAACATTATCTGTGATTTTGACTTTAAATGATTAAATATTGATTTATAAATAGCTAATTTGCGCTGATGTGACATTAATCTATAAAGCAACAATAATTGGCTAAGTTTTAATCAAAAATATGTATATCGTTTGATTGTCATTTAGCTGTATAATTAAATTTAAATATTATTTTATTTCTGCCATGATATATCTACCCTGAGTATATTAATACGACAAATCGATCTGTAAAATTCATTCAGTAACCTTAACCCTAACCAATTCTCAACTTAAGCAGAACTCTAATCTTAAATTTAGTAATTTTATCAGATCTTTTTAGCTGATTACTTTTTTTGGTATATGAATGAAAATTGTGTAAAGATATTAAAATATACAATTTCTTATAATAATATATACTTAATCGTAATTAATTATGATCAATTATTATTATAATATAATTCTTATTATTTATGTTACTCTGTAGGAATACGCTAAGCTAAAAATGGAATGGCCGTGTGAATACAGCTTCTCAAAAATCTTTCCATTGCTAACTTTATATCACCTCAAACAACTGAATAAATTTACTGGGGGGGCCCCCACTGAGATTGTAAGGGGGGGCCTGAAACCAGACCGTATTGTTAAGATGCGAGTAAAGCGCGGAGTGGCCAGTTTTGAAATACAATGGATCAAATCTGGTTTGTACTTTTGTATCTAGACTTTTACGGATTTAAGAAGTTTATGCATTTTAAAGACCAGAATATATATTTATAATTCTATCTGGAATACTAATTCTCTCTCTAATAACTTTAATTAAATCAAAAATACGCACAAGTTTCAATTACGTATGTACACATAATTTAAATCGTGCGTATTTTTGATAACATGGAAAGTTTTATAATTATTGTTAGACGTAGCAATTGTTTATATTCTTGCAATATTGCAGATGAAGTAATTGTTTATATTCTTGCAGTATTGCAGATAAAGTAATTGTTTATATTCTTGCAATATTGCAGATGAAGTAATTGTTTATATTCTTGCAATATTGCAGATGAAGTAATTGTTTATATTCTTGCAATATTGGAGATGAAGTAATTGTTTATATTCTTGCAATATTGCAGATAAAGTAATTGTTTATATTCTTGCAATATTGCAGATGAAGTAGTTGTTTATATTCTTGCAATATTGCAGATGAATGGCCTCTGATGTCTGATGAACTCTATCTAACTATAGAGTCGCAAAGTTTAATATTTCAAGTGTATCCGCAACTAGTGCAAAGTTTTCTTGAAAATAAAGAAAATGCGAAGAAACCGAAAAGCAAGAAAAAGGGTATACTTCGTTTCTTGTTTGAAACACTCTAATACTATTAGTATTAGTTGAAGCGATTGATAAATATTGCTACGTAAATGAAAAGTTCCTCTTTTCAAGAAAATAGTAACAGTATGTTTTTAGTAAAGTTAATTGTGTTAAAAAATACATATACACTGTAGCTTAGTATTACTAATTTACAGTACAAATACAATTTAGAACAAAACATATTTAATTTCAACATTCATCTGGCAAGCGAACAATGATTCATAAAAGTGTATGAATGTACGTAAGTTAGCGTTTTAGAGTATAGTTTTTTTAGAATTATCTTTTAAATGATTTTATTTATGATACGTATTGCGTTTCTGTGATATTTCTTGAATAATTAAAATTGTAATTTTATCACAGGTGATAAGAAGAAAGCTTGCGAGTTGGTTGATCCCGTTTTATGTAAACTAAGCCTAGATAACCAAATATCAAATACAGCCAACTATCCACCAAACTTACAAACATCTGTCGCTGTTGATGCTGCAACTAAACATTTAAATGATCTTTATATCAATAGCGTGCATTACGACGACATTAAGATTGATCATGTTGCTACAAGTCGCTTGGAAGATATCTGTCGTGAGAACAAAAAGTATGAATCGGCGAGACTTGGTGTCATTCACAGATCAGCCAGTGATGTCGCTACAATGTCGTGCATGCAGTCTGTTGATGCTTCTAATACTGCGTCTAAGAAATGCGAAGTTATATGTATGGATGCTTATAAACATCGTGATGCAGCATTAAAGAAATGCGGAGTTTTGTGCGTAGATGCGTATAATCACACTAATTCAGATTCCAATGATTGTTTTGAACTGATTAAAAACACGGATGATAAAATAGTGCAAGTTAATGAAATTGATGATTTTATTACAATAGACTATCAGAAAAAGTTGAGTCAAGATGCAATTTTATCAAAGAATATTATGAAAAAGAATCCAAATGTTGAAGAAAATCCTGTAGAAAATATACTACTTGGTGCGACTAAGTTAAAATCCATGAATGAAATCAAAGGCAAAGATAAAACAGAAACAAAATGCTTTCAAATAGAAAGCGTAAATTTATCGGGAGATCTTTTTGAAGACTCTTCTGACGATTCATCAGACGTTGAGTCTTGTGGTTTAGATATGTCATTAAAACAGCGAATTGCATTACGAGAGAGATTACTGACAACAAAAGTTTTGCATTCAAATGAAGAGGGTATAAGTCAAATGAAGTTGAAAATGGCTTCTGATTGCAGTAAATTGATATCGACAGATCAATGTTATAGAAGGGCACAGTTTGAAGGGATAGAAATTAGTGACGATGAGCTCATTGATAATTTTGATTTGATGAAAATATCGATGGAGTTAAGCCGTAGTGAAGCGTTCAATTTTCAACACATTAACGGGATGTTGATTAAAGAGGATTTGTTGAAGAATGGTAATTCTAAAGAGGAAGAGTATAGCAAAGCTGAGTTGTGTGAGAAAGACAAATACTTTGATGACCAGATAAATAATCAAGGAGAAAATGTAATATTGTATCAAGAAGTACATAAAACAAAGACTTTTAAAAGTAAGCTTTCGCTGGTGGCTAGAAATAGTACAAAAACAATTGAAAATACTCAAGATAATATAAATGTAACATCAAGAATGAAGACTAAATTGATATCTGTAGAAAATTGCCTTACACGCAATAATATACATGAAAACGCGATGGAAAAAAAGGTGTGCGCTAACATTGTTTCTAACAGTAGTTTTGTGCCGATTTCAGTCAATGCATTGCATTACAATGCTTCTGATAATGAATACACATTGAAAGAAACAAGCGATTCAAATACTGCATCATCTAATAGTGATTTCATTTCAAATCCATCTCAGTTTAATTACAACCATCAAGGATCTAAATCT
This sequence comes from Oconnorella tubifera, assembly GCA_034700105.1. Taxonomy (NCBI): domain Eukaryota; kingdom Metazoa; phylum Annelida; class Clitellata; order Enchytraeida; family Enchytraeidae; genus Oconnorella; species Oconnorella tubifera. The sequence continues at coordinate 9,412 of JAQIXG010003745.1, read as the reverse complement.
ATTCATCGAAGTCGTAAAGAACTTTCTTCAGATCGAATCACTGTACAGAAATCTTGTTACGAAAACCTTAAGAAAGAACAAACAAGAAGAGTGAATACAGAACAGAATCCTGCAAGAAACCCTCTTCATGAGATTAATGTCATCGGTAGCAATAGACCAGTAAGTGCAAAACAGCCAGTGAAGACTGAAGTGAAGTTTTTACGATGCGATAGTTTAGAGAATTCTCCTTGTATTCCATCTCTTGCAGAAAGATTGAAAACTAAGTTGAAAATTATTGACAATGAAACGGGTTCAAATAACTCGGCACATTTGACTAAACTACTTCAACATCGCTTTTAACTATATCAAAAGTACTAGACTAGTACTCCTAGTACTCCCAGTATTAATAGTATTAGTACTTTCTTATAGTACTACTGGAAGAAATCTCTAATGTTAATAGTTAAGTTGCAGCGTCAATTGCAACAGTTGTACTTTGAGCGGTTTTAACAAAATATTATAGGATATTTTTATTTAAAGTTTGTATTTTGAAAATTCAAATAGGATAAGAGTGATGATTTGCGAATGTAATTGTTGCGATTTTTGTTGACGTTAATCGATTTTAATTTTTATCAAATAAGTTTTGCGATTATGAATATACATGCAGGACATAATCACTCATAAATAATGTGTTATCCCCCCCCCGCCTTCTTGCATATGTTTTGATATTAGAATGTTTAGGTTTTTATTTGGTTTATCATATATGTATCAAAATCAATATTTTTATATGGAAATAAGCATTTAATTAATACCTTGTGGCAACTTTTTAATATTGATATATCTGTATAATCTTGACCATAATCAACTAGGGTCTCATATAATAGGGCCTATATGAAACTATAGGGCCATATAATTAACTATATAAGACTATATAGTGAACAAGGCCCGTTAGATAAGTGGTTAGAGCGCTTGATTCGAAATTGATAGGTCCAGATTCGAATCCCGGTTAGCTCACCATTTTCTCTAACTTGCTGCACCCTTTAGTAAGGTGCTTAAATTGACAGCTACGTCTTCGACATCGTTAATACAGTAATCCAGACGTTAAACGTAACCTTAACCTTTAACAAATTATAATGAAAGAAATGACATACTGTCATTTGTCATTCTTACAGAATTTTCTCAAGTAAAAACCTAGTAACAGCTACTATAAAATATTTTGTAAAAATATCAAATTTATTGTAGTTATAATTTTTATGTGCAACTTTATTTGTTTCTCTATAAAGAAAATGTACTTATAATATATAATTATAATACCAAATAAGTTAACGTAACTTGTATAGAGTAAAAATATTAATTTAAACCAATTGAATAAAAACATAATAGGTTATAAAACATGTTCGAAAGTATTATTAGCAAGTAATATCTGCTTTAATACTTCGTAGTTGAATAAAACAACACATTAGCAATCATTAACTGCCAATAATATTTGCATTAAATTATTAATATTTTGTTCCTTAATATCTTCTGTCAATGTATTTAGTTCAAATGAATTCAATATACACATCTATTAAGAGATAACATTCATATACCAATTTTATTCTTTCATTTATTAAACAACAAATCAAATGAATATTTTTCTACAAGTCATTCCAAATTTTTTATATTTCTACTACACCTCCCGTATCTATCATTTAGCCTTCTCAATAAGCGTATTCAAAGACACCGGCCCCCACGTGCCCTTCTCACACATAAACACAATGTCTCTGTCTATATATATCTGCGCCCTACCAAACCTATACACCGTTCTAGCCTCATAAGTCTTTCCTTTAATCGGTACAAACACTAGATTATTCTCTTCAGCTCTTCTCTCTACCAGATCCTTAAAGCTAACCGGCATTGCTGAACTTGCCGTTAATCCCCTTGCCAGGTCGGATAAAGGAAACTCTCGTCTGTCAGCGACTGGTTCAAAGTCTCTCCTACGTTCAGTTGACGTCAGGTAAGCTATGTTCTCTCTGGCGCCTGGCTGATGATGTGCTGCCACTGCTCTGTTCATGAGTTCCAGCGCTTTATTGAGCTGATCTTTTATGGAATTATCCGCTAATAACTGCTCAGAAAATAACGACTTCCAGCCCATGTACCATTTGGTAACTTCGTCGTAATTCGGTGAGCTTGATAACCAGTTTGATAGGACACTGAGCCAGCGAGGAAAGAAGACCTTTTCCAGGAGAGCAACCATATGGATGTGAGGTACAATATCCAGCCACAACATCACCCAGTTCCAAGCGTCCAACTGCTGCTGATGAGGATTGATTACAAACTCCTGGAGACACATCGTAAGTTTTGGAACGATTGATTTAACGACAAACATATCCATCTGTCCGGGTCGGAACACCCCCACCCAAGGTTGGAGGATAAGTTTAGCCGATGGATCAGACGGATGCCAGTTTGTGAGAGCGCTGGAAAGCTTCTGTCTGATCGGCGCATATAACGGTTCCAGTCTATCGCCCATAATAGGCAACCACGGATGCAACCATGCGTGAATGGGAACTGTATCGGAAAGAGGATTCCAGTTTTCCACTTCAGTGTTCAACCGTGGAAACACAAACTGATCCAGAATGTTTGCTACGATCCAATAAGGTAACAAAGACTTCCACGTCTCAAGAACCTCTATCAGAGAATCAGGATCTCTAACCCTCCACGTTCTCATTATTGCGTTACGAATAAACGGCACGACTGCTTGCCAAACAAGCTGATCATACGGCTCCATCGTTCCCCCTTCTCCTTGTCTACTAACCCCATAAGGCTGACTCCCCCCACCAACCAACACTTCCCTCCACTGCCTAATCATTGCCGTTCCCTGGTTTGGTCTTGCCAGCGGGTCCCAGCCATCAAATTCTGCCTTCATAACGGGATGCACCATCGCGACCGCTAATGAAGACAATTCATACACAGTGTATTCCTCGTAGTAATTCTCCTTCAAGGAATTAATGAGCGTCGCGCAACGTATCAAAGACTCCTTATCCTGCGCTCCCGCCTTACAATGTTCCTCGCACTCCGATATAATCCCCAGTATCTCTTTCAGTCTCTCAATCCTCTTCACTTCATCCTCACAAACAACTATCATCTTCTCATGCTCGCTCTCTAGATTCACAATGAGATTCTGTTCGTAATTCTGTTTCCTGTCGTTCTGGAGGATCTCATCCTCTGACATCCCTACTAGTAGATCAAGATTATGGAGTAACTCCGGGAGATCAAACTGTTTCTTCTCACCTCGTGTCGAGTAGGAATCGTCCTCATCTGGTCGGTCGTGTTTCAAGGACAGAGCATGGTATCCAGACAACACTCTTTGTTCTTTCCCAGTCATATCAATGACCTTCACCTTGGAGAGCTCGCTTTGGATTTCTCTCGCTTTCTTCTTTGATTCTGCGCCCACTCCGCGCGCTATCAACTCATCGGCCGTCACGTACTTCGTTTTCTTCCTCCTCTCACCCTCTCCTTTCTTCCACTGCTGTAACTTTACCCGGAATTCTTTTTCCTGTTCTTCATCAGAGTCAGGTTTCGTGGGGAAATCCTTTTCCGCTTGAACGGTTTTTTCCGATCCGTACATCCCCACGGCTCCTCGACCCCTTCGCTTGGCTGCCTCCACGGGTTTAGAGATACCCTGGAGGTTCTTGCCGAGACCCTTCCCTGCCACGTGACCCATCTTCTCTAACAACTTCTGCCCGATACCCTTTGTATGTCGTTCCCAATTGCCGAACCCATCCTGCTCCGGCTTCATGGACTTATACGTCGCTTTCTTCCGAGCTTTCATAGCTGCCGCAGTGCGCACTTTATCGTCTTCGTCTTCAGATTCTGATGTGATGGGATCATCATCTTCTTCACCTTTTGTTACTTTGTCTCCGATTTTAATTCCCCCGCTGACGAAATTCACCGGGGCCTGGTAATCCTTCTTGCCGGCACGTTTGTAGTTGGGTCTGCCCTCGTCCTCCTCCTCGTCGGCCCAGATACCGAAGAGGGCCTGGTTCTTAGACATCTTGAACTTGCGACGATTAGGGTTAAGCTCGTCCGCGAGGTCATCCTCGGTGATTTCAAACTTTTCTACTTCCGGTGACGACATAATGATGAATAGAAGCTAAAAGGAAATTAAAAACTTGAAAAATTATTTAATTAACAACTGTATAGGTTTTGAGCAAATCTGAAAATTTGAACATTAAACTTAGATTTTATAACAAAATGAGAATAATGTTATGCACCTAAAATCCGGCTACGCAATACGTTTAAAAATAAATTAGGCAAAAATTAGGCAAAATCAGCATTTTATTTATTTCTAAAATTTCGTCAAATAATCGTCAAAATAACGTAAACAAACGTTTTACTACTTCCGGTTTATAAAATGAGATCAACCAAATTTTTTGCAAATTTTCAAATACAGCCATCCCCCCGCCCCCACTCTTCGTCCTTAGAAAATACGATGTGATCAAAATTTCCAATATTATTTGGCAATAAGTTTTTTATAGCGCAATGACAAATATGTCAGGGTACAATTAAGGATTGACCTATGATATATTATTAGATGTTCTATCATCAGACCGTGGTAATAAATAATTTGAGCCAAAATGCATTAAAACTACACGGATAGAAAAATCTATTAGTTAAATTCAATATCACTAATTAAATTTGTACTATATTTATATAAATTCGTGAGAGTAAAGTCGTAAAGAAAATACAGTTATTGCCTGTCTGTCTTAAATATTAATTGCCACCCGAGTCAACCGTAAAATCGTTATTATAATTTTCTCTAATCTACTTCTAAAAAGCACATAAACATAACAAAAATTAATTATTACTAATTACTAATTAAAATAACAAATAATTACTGTTTTCTAATCCGATTAAATATTAGAAATATAAAAATCAGCGGAGTGGTTACAGAACTTGGTCTATGTGGATGTTTACAAATTTTAAGATTTCAGAAAAATGGTAAAAAAAATTATTTAATTTATACGGGGGGGGGGGGGTGGAGGGTTAAGGGTGGCACTACCCGTTAAACGGTCCCTACTATTAATTTTGATCAGTAACAGTGATCATTATGATTAGAGTGATAATTTCGGGTTATGGCTATTACATGTGATTTTTGTATGGGGGAAATGAATTCAGTTGATTTCTTAGCGCATATGTTAAATATATGATGAATTATACAATATTTTTTAGAGTTTTTAATTTTTTGATTTTGTCGTAATTGCATAGTGTTTTGCATGTTATTTAGTATTTGCGATTACTTAATGTATTCGTTTTTATTGTCTTTCAGTCAGCAATATTCAACTTCCAGAGTTTACTGACTGTTGTCCTACTACTCATCTGTACTTGTGCCTATCTCAGGGCGTTATTTCCAACTTTAATTGATAAGAACAAAGAAGGGTATATTTTATACATTTTGTATATATACAATGATGATGACGTCATTATATTTTTTACATACTCTGATATGAATTTCATAAATTAAAAAAGAAATCAAAGCTTAATAATACAAAGTACTAATTATTAATATAAATAAAAAAAATGACAAAGCTTAATAATACTATTATTAAGCTTTGTCATTTTTATCAGTGAATCGCTGTTTAATTCATTTCTAATGAACATATATCGGACAGTATATTTAGTGTATATTTTTTATATTTCCAGATTACTAGGAGTGTTCTGGAAGTGTGCTCGGATTGGTATGTAACTCATTTTATAGATTATAATAAAAAAAAGAATAAATAATAAGAATTTATAAAAATAATGTAATATTGTAAGAAATGTATTAAACCAAAAAATGATTAGTTTTTAAACTATAAACTGCAAGTTTGACTTGCAAGACACTTTCAGTTAAGCACCTTACAAGTCCACTTATGCTACACTGGATTTGAACTCTAAACCTTTCACAATTATATCATCGTCATCTTTATCTATAATTGATTACGTATCAATGAATTTATTATCTATTCAGTCTTAAATTTTATATACATCCATTTCTAGTTGTATTTATTGTTTTTCAGGAGAAAGAAAGAGTCCTTGGATTTCAGCTTGCTGTGTTGCGATGGCATTTAGTATTCTATTCATGTCGTAATAAAAACTAATAAATAGAACAACTCGTGACGTTTCAGTGTTTAAGCAACAGTTATTATTTAAACTTGTAAGTATTTATGTAACTCGTATATGATATAAATAATACCAATGCGTTTATTTTCTAATCTAAGAAATGTAGATTGAAATAAATTGGCTTTAAAAAATATACTGGATCTGATTATTCAGATATTGTTTGAAATTTAAGAATAAAAAGTTGTTGAAGTTTTATACATGCCATTATTCTAGAAGAAAATTATTTACTGCGCTGCGTTAAACGTATCGTCTGTTCACTTATCACTTAAGAACACATATAGTTAACAATATGTTAGCAAATATGCTGATGTGACATTAAAAAACAACCAAATTACGATGTTGGATAGATTATACAATAATCTGAATGGTAGTTTAAAAATGTATTGTTATTTTTATCGCTTTCAATCATGATCTCTTTTAAATAACAATTGTTCATTTCATAAAGTCGTCTTTTATCAACAGTGACATTTCTTATTGACATTAAGGCACATACTTATACGATTATAATATACTGGCATACATTATCTACAGTACTGTATGCAGATTTTAACAGTTTAATATAAGCTCATAAAATATCCGACATGATTCAGCTAAAAAAAAGTAAATAGATTAAAATCAATTTAACGACTAATATTAAATTTCCGCTTTAAAAGTGCCACGCAATATCCTATGACTTGCATCTTTAAACAAACAGCAAACTATTTCATACTGTTTACAAAACGCTTGGCAAATTAGCAACGTTAAAATGAAACGCTTGGTAAATTAAACAACACGCTTTAATATACTGTATTTGTACAAATAAACAATTGACTAAGGAACAGTTCTTGTAAGAAACACTTCGCCAAGCATTGCATACCGTGCGTGAAACGGCAACGCAGCGCAAGTCATCAACCGATTTCGTTTCTCTAATATCTTCAATCGTTCCAACTTATCATCGTACGATAAATTAGAATGATTATTTATGAAATTATTCTGTGCAGGGGGCCCCTCACCCCCACCTGGCCCATTTGGTTTAGCCAGGAGTGGGGTCACCAGGGGCTCCTCTGTCCCTTCGCTTGAGTTATTAATATTAACTACTGGAGGGTGTGATACAAATCGACCGAAACCAAAATCCCTAGAGCTTAATCTCATTTTTGAATTATCCTCAGCAGGTTCATCGTTAGAATGTAAACTTTCAGAGTTTGTGGCTGATTCTTTTAAGTTAGCATCTGAATTCTGAGATGTTGAAGAAGGTGTATCGTGTGTGCTAGAATGTTCAGTATCTGTTTGGATTGCTTGGTTAGAACTTGGATTGATTTCATGATCGATTGTATCTTTAGGAAGATTTTGCGTATCCGTTGTATCGATAGTATTTTCTTTTGATAAACCGTCTTCAGGCGTAGTCAATTCTGAAAATATTTCAAATATATTAAAAGCATTTAAAAGATTTTAAAAATATATATGGAAAATTGAATGAAAGTTAGTTAAACATTTGTAGAACTGTTGCAATACAATGATATTTACTGTAGAGCAGATGCACTAGGCTAACAAGTGTACAAACACTTAGGATTCATTCTCTTACTACTTGTTCGATATTACAATTTCTTTAATCTGAATCAATTTAGAACCCAATAAAAAATATTAAAGCTTAATATTCAAATTAAATCTACTTGGCGTCTATTTTACATTATAAAATTTAAGCTAAAAGTTTATATTATACCTGAGATCTCTTCCTTTTCAATTTTCTTCTCAGTGTCTTCATCATCATCATCATCATCATCTTCACTCTCCCCCGTTTCAAATATTTTTTCAACCGTTTTTTCTTCTAATATTTTTCCCGAATCATTTTCATTCAGTATCGCAACATCAGTTTTAACGTTATCATCTTTTGTCGAGTCTTTATTATTCATTTTATCATTCTTTTTTTTATTTTTTTCATTAACATAAACACCGGCGTACGAAAGTATATCTAGTCTGTAGTTAAGAGACGCAAGCTGTTCATCTGTTTCTTTAGAAGCGCTGCAACAGTCTAACGCTGAAATGTCTATAGGGTGAGCCTCAGTGTTGAATACATAACCACCTGTTGATTAAAGTTACATTTAGTGTCTGGATTACCGTATTATACAATCTTACGTTGAAGGCGTAGCCGTCAATTAAAGCGTCTTACTAACGGGTGCAGCTAGTTAGAGAAAATAGTAAGCTATCCGGGATTTGAACCTGGATCTATCGATTTCGAATCCAGTGCTGTAACCACTTCTCTAACGGGTCTTGATATTATATACAATTGCATCATTCTATTTTAGTTCTATTATTTTACCATTAAAAACTATAAGTTGTAAGATTCAATAAAAATATTCAAAACATCAAAAGCAGCTATAGTTTTCTATAATATCTAAATACATAGTTTGAGATTTTATTTTAAAAAAAAGATACAATAGGAGGTTTATAGTTAATAAATTTCTCTGATAAAATGACAATTAGTAGTCGAAGATAAATATCTGTGAATAAATGATTACCAGTATCAATAACGCACTGTCCTTCAGGCCTTGTTATAACAGTTCCCCTGCTTCCTGTGTTGTGAATGAAATTATTCGGATCAAACATTAAATAAAGATATTTAGTTGTTTCTGAGAGAAAAAATGATTCCATTCTATTGTCCAACTGATGATCTTTTACGTTTTTAACCTGAAAACACGCGAAAAATGTTTAAATTTTAATGCTAACATTGAGAAAATTGAAAGTTTAAATGAAATTTGAGAGAATTTATCATTTAAATAAGACAAGACGTGAAAACTGTAACGTTTTAAAGTAAAAATACATTAAAAACATACTTTCATTTCAGGTTTTATGTGTTAAATTCCAAACATGTTAAATAGTACATTATTTCACATTTAACACGTGATAAAACTAAATATTTCAAATATTAGCAATCTTAAACAAAAAACATGATCAATTAGAAATCTGATTCGCGGACAATAATAGTTTCGTAAAAATTTACGCAGTTTAGATAAAAGGAACTAATATGACGCTTAATGTCTAAACTTTACATCAAAGCTAAAACTATAATAATTATACTAAAGGGTGCAGCTATATTTAACTTAATCCTTACAGTGGCGTATCCACACGATGTCCTAGTGCTGTGTTCCAGAGACTCGAGCACATCTATCGCGGCATTCAGTAAATAAGGATCTTTAGTAGCGCGATACAGATACATTGTACTCTCTATAAACTCTGTAAACAAAAAACATCACATCATTGTACTCTCTACAAACTCTCTAGATATAAACAAAAATATTACATCTCAATCATCGGTAAT